>JAQIWH010000797.1:0-40243 GCA_034695005.1 Cryptops parisi | reverse complement strand
ATATATTCATCATCTAAATTTGTTATATACGTCACAACATAAAAATAATTTAAATAAAAACTGATCAATCCTTTCAATAAAAACAAAACCACAAAAGCAGAACGATTTATCAAAACTCATTGGACAGTACGACTAATGCTTTTATGTAGTACTGTACGCATACGTATAAATAAAAAAAACAGAATTTTAAATGGGTTCATTTTTCATCCATACAAGGAAAAAATACCAAAAAAAGAAAATAACCTCAATTCAAAGCAACCAAGTGTTTAGGTGATTGAAAGAGCGAAATCCAATCTTCTTGAAAACTTCATGAGAGAAAATGGGAAAAGACAAGCTTGTATCATTTTTTTTAGATGAGATGGGAACATATTTCTTAAAAACGAAAAACTATTTCACTTGACATCTTCGCTTTCTTCATCATCATCTTTTTCTTCACCAAATACTTTATATAAAGAAAAATGTATAATTAAAATAAAAAATTCAGAAAAATAACAATTTCATTTAAGATGTCGTTCGGGTCATTATTTTGATTTTACACAGAGTACTGTTCCATGGAGATATTTAAAAAACTAAAAATGTTCGAGTTTTGGATAAAATAGCACCTTCATAGGGCTCTTTACAATGATGATCTTTCTATTGACCTCGTATTGTTACATAAAAAATTAAGAGGCGTAACTACCAAGTCATATTTAGAAAAGTTGTTCCATTTAGTCATTTAATCCACTGTTGTTTAATTTATTTCCAACAATGCAATCGAAATAAAAATTGAAACATCAGATCCCCTAAAAGCTTAAGAGTGAATCACCCGTGTAGTGCAGGGTATTGATACACTGTCCTACATTAATACTGCATAAAACATACTGGTTTACATAACGTGAAAAGCAATAATTTCCAGTATGTTTGACTGTAGTACTCGAGATGTCAATTAATCAAGCTCAACGGATCGAAAAAAACAACGTCTTGGTTTTCACGTGACAAGTTTATATGGACTGATATGAGACAAGTAAAATCCTATAGGCTATTCTATACAGTATACGGTATGTGTGCGTACGTCTAACGAAAGAACCAAAACACCCTTAGAATTTCAAAGGTTTTGACAACTGCACAAAAGTTGAAAAAGAGCTCATTTCCAAAACGTCTTATATCCATTTCAATCATTTTTTGAGATAAGAGGCTCTGACAACTATCTGGTGGATCGCTAATTTCAAATATCTTATTTTCAAGACTCTAAACTAATTATTTTCTTCTGAAAAAAAGCATTTTCAAAAATCACGTTTATATGCAAAGTTTATGGTCGAATGAATAAAAAAATCTGTTTCCTGAAAAATTGTGTTTTTGGATTTAAGACGTTTTGGAAATAAGTTCTTCACTTGGCATGATGTCTTTAATTGAAAGGAATGCATATACAAAATGGCTGCGTTCTTAGCTCCATAGAGGAACTTAAGAGTCGTACACACTAGTTCAGTTAGCTTAAATCGCGTATTGGCGAATTTCATTTCCGCCTGTACAGATGCATATACTCTTTTTTTTCTTAAAACGGAAAGCTCAAATAGACGTATATAGTTTTTATTCAAAAAAACTACATTACATAGACCATATGCTAAAGACGTGTTACACGATAATAGTTGATATGACAACGAATATCGCCACTGTTATCGTATAAATGATGTCTTGTTTAAAGTTTAATATTTAATTTTTTCTAAAATTAAAACATATTACAATAATATTTTGGATATTATTGTATATGAAGCCTCATTTACACGAAGATAGCTGTCGCTGTAATGCACTATCGTCAAAACTATCATCGTGTAAACGCGCCTTTAAGCTCACCTCAAAGGTTCACTAACAATGTTGGAAGATTTAGTTTTTAATTGCATATAGTACAGATGTGCAATCCAGTTCCAACTTAAATGAGATCGATTCACATCAACATCGTAAGGGAATTTTTGACACAAGCTCACTGCGCGTTAAGTTAATTACCTTCTTCGATCGACACTTTAAAAATAAAATCGAAAACCTTATTGAAGTGTCAGAATTTGCTCGATTAAGTCAGTTTTTTGAAAATTTCCATTTAACAGTTTCTGACAAAAGAAATCGAGAACACCCCCCCCCCTAAATGTTTTATTTATTTTATGTAATCTTAAAAAATGATGGAGATCATTAGCGAATCATTAAACGAAGAAAATGATTATTTTTTTTTACCAATCAGTGAAAGATGATTAATTCTCAAACAAGAGAATATCCTCCTCAATACCGTGATTACAACATTACTGTGTAGAAATAGTTTTTGGTTTCACACAAAACTCGAAATAAAGACAAACCACAACTCATCAAAAAAAAACATCTTTTGTGTATAAACGCACAAAGAAAATATATAAAACACCTGTTCTGAGTATACTCCATGCTAATGATGACTGTCTCCAAAAAATAAAAATAAAACAAAATATTCCCACGACTTAACTAAAAAGACACTACTTAAGAGACATCCATCACCTTGTCCATCCTATTCATTTACCAAAAACAAAATTCACTCTTTTTTTTTTGTCAAACCACCACAAATCCTTTCCATTAGGTAAAAGCAAAGAATAATTTGACCCCTAGGGTGACGACTGTGTCGTTGAGTGGGGGTACAAGAAGGCGACACTGAAGAAATATCCCATTGATCTTTGGAAGTTGAGGTCAAGCCTAGAGACCCGGATGACAATACCCAACTTTCGTCCGAGGAGCTACTACTCGCGGAATAAAAGGTGACAAGGTGAAATGAGACGAAAGAGCGTTGGGTTGCTAAGAAGATGTAGTGACGGTCTTAACAACAGAAAGAAGATAATTGGATAGGGGAAAAAATTATAGACAAGATGATTAGTCGAGATTAGTCGATAATAATGATAAAATAATGTGAAAAGGGCAGGTTATAAAATTAATGCAATTTTTATAAAAAAAAATTCAGACAACACCCTGTACCACAAATCCAATTAATAAACTGATATAGGCCCACAGTAATTTTTTATGTAAATATTTTTAACATAAAAATATTTAATTTTATGTTTAAAATTAAAAAAAAAATTTAATATAAAAACTTAATAACAAATGCATTACATAGTCCTAATTAGGTTATGCGAGAATTAAGTTATGCGAAAATGTCTCATCAATCGAAAATCGCATATACAGTATCACACTATATTCCAAATGTCAAAATGTCAAAATGTGAAATGTCAAAATTGCATAAACAATCGATAGCCCCCAAGAATTTCTCTCGTCTCATCATTGTGAAATCGCATACTTAACGCATAAATCGAGGACTTCTTGTGTTGTTTATTTTATTAGTATTTAAAAACCAAATAATTAATTTATTACATTTTAAACCTATCCGAATAAAACATTTCCCACTTGAAAAGTTATGCTTTCATTGAAAAAAAGCGTTAAACTCATTTCACTGTAAAATTACAATAAATCAAGATAAATCATACTAGAGTTTATGAAATGGTCATGCTTATACAGAATACATGTTTCGCAATATTTTTATAAAAAAAAATTACATAAAATAAAATTTATTAAATTTCCTGCTTTACCCTCGGACGAACGACTATAATGACAAAAAGTGTCACTACACTTTAAAACCGTAAATTTAAAAAAATAAATAGTTTGTAGCATGTATATAATAAAAAAAATTCAGTTTACACAATGAAAAAATAACAAGAATTCCATCGAATACAAAACCAACATTCATTTCCAATAGAATCAAGTTAACCACGAATCCAATGTCGAAAACGTACAATGCGACGACAACAATTGTGCTTGTCCTCGATTGTCATAGTCGCACGCAATCAGTTGCAATGTGTTCTTGCACTAAAGTCAATTTACTTTAGCTTGTGAGCTCAACCCCATCACTACATAGCATGCAACACAAAGGAACCCTCCACTCGAACTCTCAACCCCCAAGAATAGAACAAGATAAAACCTTAAAACCGTTTCTTAGACGCGAGGAAAAATAAAATGAAAGAAAGGTTTCTTCCAGAGAACTTTCAAGAAAATTACTCAAATCACGCACACAAAAAAAACGCAATTTAAACCTACTTGAGTTGAACAACAACATTTCCTCTTTCGACGCTTTAACTATTCCAAATTTCACTAGTCGTTAAATGGTTAACTCGTGTTTTTATAAATCTAATTATTATTTCATGAAAAAAAAATATTTAGTACTGTATAATACAATGTGTTCCTGAAAGTTCTCGACTAAACATATATTTCAACCACAAATGTTAACGCATCAAAACAAAGCAAAAAAGTCGATATAAACATGGGTCCGGACATTGCATATTGAAAATTGCAATACTCATTTGCATAACCGATTATGGAACACAACCAATGAAATTACGTGACTTCACCTTGTGTTATCTCAGATAGGAAGCATTTCCGGACTTATGTTTATATGAATTTTTTGCTTTCTTTTGATGCGTTAATATATAGACTTTTTATGAACACCCTGTACAAAGATATTTTATATTGAATCAATTGTGTGTGATTTTGTTACTATTTAGACGTTATTTATTAAAACAAGTACATTATGATATTTAGCAACTTTCACCATAAAATTGTTACCGAATAAAACGCATCTTTCCTAGTAAAGAGGTTGAGGCAAGAACTGCAATTGATGGAGTGTGAAACATAAAAAAACGAAGAGTTTTAGACCAATTTTCACGCTGACTGTCAACTGTCAAATTGGGGTCAAGAAAAAGATACTGTACAACTTTTATTTTCTTTTTAAGTGTTCCTCCTTCTTTTTCGATGGTACTGACCATTACAAAGCACTGAACCAAAGGCTTGTTACTAACATCCATCTCAAACTTACTCGAGAGAAAAATCTAACATAGAATCCCTTTCACCACGTTTTCACAAAACGTCCAAGTTTTTTTGTTGCTATTGTTATAAGTTGTTTTCTTTTCATAATAAAATAAGAAATCAACATTTTTGCTCCAGTGAAGTTAAGCCTAATACTCTTACCACACACCAAAAAACACGTTACTTAAGAACCACGTTGTTTTTTTCCCCCCAAACCCGACAAATTCGATGTTAGAAATCGAAACTTTTATGTGCATTCCTTACGTGGTAAGTTTAATGATGCGTACAGAGTGTAAAAGGGTTATGAGGGTAATTCTTTAGGTATACCATTAAATTCTTTAGCACTTTAAAGTCTCACACAAATGATTCCAAGAAAATTTTTCACATTTTTCCACGAGCTAATGTTCATCGTTCTTAGCAAATCCAAAAAAATACAAGAAATGGATGATGATGGGTGGAAATTCGTTAAAAAAAAGTGCCAACTAATAAATTCATATAAAGATATGTTGTACTTAAAGGAAAACCCAAAAGACCACAAAAGCCATTTTTCTCATGTATATTTTAAAAGTCACGCGTTTGTGTCGAGAGAGTATGCAAAATATCCAGAACAAATAATACGAAAATACAAGAAAAAACTGTTGTTTTTAATGAATATTTATTTTGTTTTGAAAATCATGACATTTCATGTATAAAACATGTTCTGTGTGTTCATTGTTGTTGACATAAAGTTTGCATAGATTTGTAATTGTGATACCACATTTTAAATTTTAAAGATCTTCTGTTACACGCAATTGTGGTAGTTCAAGTCGAAACATTTGTAGAAAATTGTGACGTCAGCTTTTTGTCAACCAGTTTTCGTTGGCTGGGCAAGAAGTTAAACTCGTAGTTGTCTACAAATTGGTTCAATTCCCTTACTAAAAATTGAGTGTGTCAAATCTTAAAAAAGATCTAAAGGTCGCCTGACAAGCAATTTTTGGTGTGTCACGGGCAAGTGAAGCAATTTTTGGTGTGTCACGGGCAAGTGAAGCAATTTGTGGACAACTATGACGTTAGGTTTTTTCCAATTATTTTCATTGGTAGGAGAAAAAGTCGTCAACAAATTGCTAAAGTTGCCATAACTAAAATTGCGCAACTCTTGCGTGTGTGACAAGAGGCGTTATAGAAAATAACAAAAACGTTTGTTTTTTTTTTAATGAAAAATTACCAAATTTAAAAAAAACAATTAATTTTTTTTTTTGCATTTTCCTCTTAATTAAATATTTTAAATAAAATTTGTTATTATATCATAAAAGTTTTTGAATATCAAGTTTTTTTAATTATAAAACTAGTTAAGAAAGGAGGATGGGGGCATGTTACAAAAAGTTTTTCAGCATTTTAAGTTTTTAAAGAAATGAAAAATCCGAAACGATTTGAAAACTCACATTTTCTATTCAACTACGATTTGTAAGAAAAAGTAATTTAAAAATCAATTTTATTTTCTGATTAAAAAAAAATCATTCATTCACATTTAGCATTTACATTTCAACAATTTTTTTTTTCCAATTTAGTTAATTTTACGTTTAGCAATGCTACCTTTCACTTGTTTAACACATTTTTAACTACCTAACATACTGGACATAGATAATAAGTTTTCAATCTTTTGTATAATTTTAACTTTGCAGAAAAAAATAGTAAACTTTGTTTTAACAAATAGTTTTGAAGCAAGTACATTAAAAATAAGCTCTTTACATACTGTATATTATCATATACAGAAACTAGTGAATGGACCGTCTAAAATGACGGGAAAGCTTTTTGCTTTTATTACGACATGCATTGTTTTACTTCATGTTGCTTCGCAACAATCAATTATGTGCAGCAGTAATGAATGTTATTAAGACAACGATATGTAAACCACTTTAAATGACTTTCCTTGCAAGGTCGACTTAAGACGGGGTTTCAAAACCATCATTTGAGTACCATGTGATGCTCTGTCATATGACATCATATAACGATGCAGTTTTTTAGCCAATGACACGTCGATCACGCACCAACGCTAAGGTTTTTATAATGATAAAAACCTTATTTTATAAGTAGGATATTGTCATATACAGATATTGTATGGACGTACGTAATGTAAAAAAAAAATCAATTTTTTTATTTCTGCAGGTTTCGATTTATGCGAATTAAAATTTATGCAATTTTAGAGTAATTCGATATTTAATTTATGCATTTACAAAATTTAATTTATTGCATTATGCAATAATTCCATTTTTGGTTTCTGCACGTTTCAAATTATGCGAATTTCGATTTATGCAAATTTGAATTTATGCGATTGATTCTATATTTGATTTATGCAAGTTTTGAGTGATTCCATTTTCGATTTCTACAATTTTCGATTTATTTATTTGTATATGCGAGTTTTTTTTTTACATTGTACTCATGCGTTTTTTTTATTTATTAAGGACTTTATGCGGTTTTCGTTTTACGCGTTTTTTGATACGTCATACTACAAAATTGACTGAAATGATCAAACCCAAAAGACCGCACAAACGTAACAACCAAACTCAAACTTATACAGTATATTCTTATGAAACGGCTGGCAGTATACGTTCAATTCCAAGCTCACTCACAAACTCACTCACAGGTGAAGCTGATATAAAAAGTATAATAAAGAAAAGTATAAAAAAATATATTAAAAGCTAAAAACAGACGCTTGGTGTATAATTATATCGAGCATTAGTCGGAATAACATTTTTATAATCGAGTTTCGCTATCAGCGTTTTGCTATTAGCCAGTCGTGGTTTCTTTTTAATGCGTTCTAATGTCTCGAACTTTGGTAAATGTACAGAAAAAAAATCCACCAAAGTTCTAAAAGCGGTAATAATTAAAAAAGCAATCTCCAGGCAATTCCATTAGTGAGATTTGATTATCAAACATAAAAGTTGTACTTCTCCGTTACTTTCACGTAACTAAAACTTTGATAACTTTTCATCACAAAACAAGATGAAATAAAATGCAAGTTTACACAGGAATTAAAATATCTTTAAACGACGAAATAGTGCAGTGAAATTCAATATCAAATCATGAAATCTGTGCACTCGCCTGCACACATTCTAAGAACAAATTGAAGGCTTGCCCAGAATGACGTTGCATGTAACAATTCATAGTTTTGAGTAAATGGCAAAAAAAGTATTCAGCAACACATTGTCACATATTAGGTGCCCAATTTCGAAGTGATATACAGTATGTATGATATAGGTAGGTATGAGTTGAGTTTATCTATTGCCAGCACTAACTAGGCTCACATATGAGGCACAGTTTTCTATAATAATCTCAATATTGAATTTTTACAACATTATTCTAGGCAAGCCTTCATTTTAAGAACGAACTATCTTTTAAATGCGTATTCGCACACCAGCCAACTCACACCCACGACTGCCATGTGATATACTGCAGACTTAGCGGACACATACTATAGTTTATCTAACCTGTCAAACCATCCGGCATGATTTAGTTGCATTGTCTCCTGTTAATGCAACTTTAATTTAAATTTTGAAAATTAAATGAAAGACTCGTTTTAATTTAATGAAAGACTGGCACATTTTGAGAATATCGTCACTCGGCTGATACTTACTTTTCACATACTATGTAAAAACATTTACAACAATCATACTTTTTATCACTGTTGAAATAGTTTGTTTATTACATTTAGTTCTAAACTTACATAGAAAAGAAATCGTTTGGGTAATTTTGCGTCATCCTGTAGAAACGTTCAAAAAGGGGAAAACATCTTGAAACATTTTTCTGTTGTAAACTTCTTGCATCTTTTGGTATTAGGGTTTCTCTCCCGGTCTATTTTAACCCAATTTACATATCCCGGGAAATACTTTATTTCCCGGGAAATCCCGGGATATTTGAAAAATGTTATTTTTTGTTTATTTCGTGTAAAGATCTTTGTAATATTATCATACCTTAGCAGGATTTATTATACAGAGTGATTCAGCATAACTATTCTTAATTTGAGGAGGTGATAGAGGACCATGTAATGAAACTTTTCATACGCTGTATATAATGATCTTCTGTTCTAACATTAATTTGATTGGCACATAAAGGAACACAAGTTTGTATCCCTATGCGAACTGTATCTTGATAACAAAATTTTTAAGTTGTTGACGTTCTTTTTATGGGTTTTGGGATTTCTTTTAACTTTCTAATTAAGAGCAGGGGGCGCATATTTGATTTCTAACCCAGTAATTGCAAAGTTAGGTATATCTTGTTGACGCATTTTAATCATTGATTATTATCGTTTAAAGAAAGGGCTTCTAAGTTGAAAATTATATACGCTATACTGTATATACATTATCTACTCGTATATTTAAAACTTCTTTTTTTTTAAACTTTTTGTGTTTTAATTTAATTAAACCATTTGTTTTGCATTTCGTTAGTCTCCCGTGCCATGCAGTCCATGGACGTCAAAAGTGCCAAAAATGGCCCAACCTGATCTCGACTTTATGGCCCCCGAGGTCCAGATGGCTGGTCTATGTAGTCCCTTGAGCGACATGTTCTCTCTGGGATTGGTCATCTGCTCACTTTTCATCCGGGGACGCTCACTCATGGAATCTGGTCATAGTAGTTCCAATTACGTCAGACAGCTTGATATGGTTTGTATTACTAACTTATTTTCAGTGCGAAATATGGAAATAAATAATTTGTAAATATATCAATTTAATAGTAAAGATCGATATGTGAATTTCGTGTATCTTTTTTTTGGACAGCTAGAAGAAAACTTAACAGCTTCAATGGAGAAAGTACCCCGCGTGATACAGGAGCCTTTACAAAAGCTAATGAGCAGAGAAACCAAAGCCAGACCTAATGCCCAACTCTTTTCCTTGGTAAGTAGCGATAATTTGTTACAACGTGATCGATCCAACGGGTGGAAACGTTAGAATTGTTTTTTTTTCGCACACGTGAATAGATTCATGATATGACCTATCAAGTTTCTTGTCGTGCCCAGCAATTTTCTAACCTTTAACGACACTGTATAATCTAAAGTTATTTTTCATCTAAATCAAGCACATGGTGAAGGTTTTAGAAAGAATTTGGAGATGACTCATTCAATATTGTATCATTTTGTAGTATTAATTACGTAGATTTCTAAGTTTTTTACGTTACAATGTAAAAGTTGTGAATGATGAACTGCAGTAATTTCGTGAAAACTTTAATTTTTTTCCATAAAATAACTTAGGTACATTGCTTAATTATGCTTTACAATCTGCTAGATGGTTTTTTATTTTAAGGATACTTTTTATACTAATATACGGTGGCTCAAAATAACTTTTACCTTTTGTTTTCTCTATAACTTTAGAACGAAATGTAATAAATGAACTGTCTAAACGGTGAAAGAAAGTATGATTGTTGGAATTGTTTAATATCATATATGAAAAGTAATATCAGTTGAATGACCACTACCCCGTTTTGGTTTGCAAAAAAGTGCACTTTTTACGGAGTTTTTCATTTAATTTCCTTGAATTTCAGGAGATAATGCAGCTAAATCATGCTGAGTGGCCTAATGGTTTGACAGGCATATATTTTATCGTTGAGACAACCCAAAGAAAAACGTCTGGGACAAAATAATTTTCCAGAATTCTACTTTCTTTCACCGTTTAGACAGTTCTTTTATTACATTTCGTTGTAAAGTTACAGATAAAACAAATGGTTAAAGTCACTTTGCGTCACCCTGTTTAATGTCACTTCATTGTGACTTGTATGAATAATGTTCAAATCTGTACCGGATTTTATTGATTCGCTTGACACTAAAAAATCTGGGTTAAATTTGAAAAAAATCTTTTTACAATCAATTATAGATAATTGAGAAACAATTGTATTAGGACTATCTTTTCTCATCTTAAAGATGCATTAAAAATACCTACATTTTAATTTTCAAGTTGAAATGCTTATATTATAAACATACAATTTCAAATAATTTTACCTTTAAAATTTTGTTACTGCAAATAAACATGTAAGAAATATTAACATGATTGATGTTCCAACAGATTAAATACTTCAGTGATCCAGTTGTGCATACCTTGCAATACTTGGATGTTATCCAGATGAAGGATGCGACACAAAAGGCCCATTTCTACCACAATCTAAAGGATATGCTCTTCCGGATACCCAAAGTAAGGAACCATTTTTTCCTTTAATCGTTTTCTCTTAGTATTAGGAACAATTGATAGAACCGAAACAATAGAATTTGGCATTTAAATTGGTTCCGACTGTCACGGTTTGTCACCTACAAATGGCTCCCCAGAATGTGTTGGATGCAAACTGCATTATCCCTAATGGACTGTAATGCGAAAAATGAAATTAACTCGAATTTCCCTGGTTGATGGTTTTTCTCACTCTTTCACTAGTGCATAAATTTTTATTCGATTAGCAAAATGCTGTGTTGTTGTTGTTGTTAATATTATTGAACAGTTTGCTAGAGGGTGAATTTTTCGCACCAAGGAGTGATGAGCTCCGTCCTTAATTCCCCTTAGTGACAATAGAATGAGTTCGAATAAAATCTCCATTTTGTTTCTTCGTTGTTGAAGAAAGAAGTTATTTTGCTGCGCCGAGTGGGATTCGTATAACTAATTAACTAACTTGTTTATTAAAACATTCTTCGTTGTGCAGGTTAGAGACTGGTCTTACGTGGTAATGAAATGAGATGACTTTCACTTACGGTGCTATCATTGTCGAAAGAATTCCTTTTAATTAATGTGATTAGCGTACCAACATTTATCGTATAAACTACATCGGTCTTGATTTTTTGTTGACTTAATTAATTTAGGTGGGTTTTTGTGGATTTGCATAGATTTTCGTAGGTTTCCATTATATTACTACTAATTATAATCGTTGTTAAAATTGAAGGGCCTGGTGTGAAAAACCCATTTTTTTTTGCGAACAAAAAAATGGGTGGTCATTCTTCTGATATTTTCACCAAGTTTCCGACAATCATACTTTGTTTCACCGTTTTTAAATAGTTCATTTATTACATTTCGTTCTAAAGTTATACAGAGAAAACAAATGGTTAAGATAATTGTGCGCCACCCTGTACTATAATAAAATGTTTAGCTAAATGCCCGTCAATAATGATGGGGGATAATATTTAATTGTTCTGATCATCATTAAAGTCACTAGTTACTGTTTACAGTCGTGTTTATATCATACACATCTCACGAAGATACATTCAATATAACCAGGCCATTGTTGCAATTTTATTTATGCTTGTTTACTGTTTACATTTTGTTGGTATGGTACCTAGGCAGCTCATTGTTATATTTAATCTTACTGTTTATACCCGTGTAGTAACATGCGACGACAGAGCGTTCTAAACAGAGAAAGAGAGATACTGTAAATAAATACATCTGTGTGTATTAATTTTTACTATAATAGGTGTACCCACTCGCTTCGCTCGCGTGGAATTATAGTGGTAAGTCCTGCAGTGAGACATAATATAGGGAGAGAGGCAACAATCGGAAACTGCTTTTTCACGGGCTTTGTGCGTGAATTTATAGTGGTAAGTCCTGCAGTGAGACATAATATAGGGTGAGATTAGCAATATCGCTTTTATGGTTATTTTCATTTATTATTTTTTTTTTACGATTACAATCACTGAATCCAGTACAATAATCAATACACAACATATTATTTATTTGAAAGATTAATTAAATTCCAATTACAGTATAATATGTCTATTTTACTTGAGATAATTTTTGTCTGTTCGAAGTTGCTCCCAAAACATATTTGATTTGATCGTTCTCTCTATTCTCAAGTGTAAAGTCTCTAGTTATTTATTTTCCACTTTTCAATACCTCTATTTTTTCTCACCCTATCCGGGTATCTACATCGATAATCCTATAAAATCGTAAAAAAGTTGTGGCCCTACCTATTTCTTTCAAGTGTTTTTTGTGTGGGTGTGGTGCCTGAGGTCCGCACATCTTGCAACCATTCTATTTACTAGCTGAGAAGATGGTAGTTTTCTTGAACAGCGAGCAATCGTAATTCAGAATGATAAGAAAATGTTTGAGTAAGGAAACCCTATATTCTTTTCTTTTTCACGGATAAAATAGAAGTATGTGTTAAAAATAGAATGAAAACCAAAGAAAAAAGTTTGGGTTGGAAATAAGTTTCTGAGGTTTTCTTTAGTTGGTTTTATTTCTTACATATAAGCTTAAATCATTACAAAAAATGATGTTGTGAACCCACTAAACCCGAACCCACTAAATTGGGTTCGAATCAATTTTTTTTTTATGTCTGCAGGTGTTGAAGTTGAATGTTTGTGAAACATGTAGCACCATGTTCAGCTACACCATGGTGCAGGTTAAAAGTTATACACTATTTGACAATGATTGGTTAATTATGAATGGGCAATTTCATGGTGACTAACATAACATTTGGCTATTATTTTTTTTGCTGATGTTTAATATATAATCTAAAGCCAATTTTACATATCAACCTTTTTTTAATCAAATTTTATCGATTGCAACTGTTTTTCTGACGTCATTCGCGTCAGAAAAACAGTTGCAATCGATGAATTTGCTTGAAAACGTTTCACGTGTAAAATGGGCACAATGTTACAATGTTATTTATATGTAGAAACTTACAACTCACTCACTAACAAGTAAAGTTAATATAAAGAGTATAAAAGGAGGCACTTTGAGTTTACATATCTATGGAATCACCCTTACACATTAAAATTTTTTGTTATTTGTATCTAAAATATCAGTTAGCAATCACGCTACGTACGGGTAGTTGTTTTTTCAATCTTTCACAAATAACCTTAATATCAGCACTATACATACAAGTCATAGTAATCTCAGTACAGTAACAGTAGTCTCGATAATCCGACATGTTCGATTATCTTATTCGTTTTATTTTTTTGAAATTTGTATTTATGCAGAATTTGTAGTGCAGGTATCAAACGTTTTCTACTATTCCGGTAATTTCATTTATAAAAAATTTCTATTTTTCGACATGTTGTTTAATTTATTTTAAATATTGTTCTCATTGTACGCAAATTTGTAGTTACGTTTTTGGTGATTTGTTCCAACGGTATGTAAAAATAATTTTAAAAAAATTGTCGATTATCTAAAATTTGTATTACAGTATGTGAAATTTATTATCCGATTTTTTCAACATTATTATTCCAAAAGTTTCAATTTTCCCACGTTTTTCATTATCTGACATTTTATATTCACCAATATTTTCAATTTCGACATACGATTTTTTTTTTATTCAACACATACACAATAACGATTTTCTTTTTAAATTTTTACTTAAAATATGTGTTTACAAACATTCATTTCCCACTGAAAGTTTAAAAGCGCGTGAAAAGTCGATCCCCACAAGTCCTTAATTTTGGGCCCTAAATACAATTTGTCTGGTCGCATTAGCAAGATGAACTTTGAACGAACGACGACGTTAATTCTCCAGTGCTTTTAATAATCTAACCTAACCTCCTTTCATTTAAGCTAAACAAGGGTGGTGTGTACTCTTTTCAACGCTCACTACCCACCTTCTTAAGGGTTTGTAATGAAGTAAATAAACCTCTGACAAATCGATCGATGATACAATTCCCCTCAATGCAAACCTCCAGACACACACACTGTGTACCGTAATTGATTAACTTACCAAAAGGAAGGAAATCAGCAAAAATCTTGATGCGCGTGAAGTGGGTACTATGGGATATGAATTATGTCTTTTGCTGTTGGTAATTTTGATTTTTGTTTTTCTTATTTTTGTTTGGAGTAAAAGTGTGAAATGATCTCTCTCTCTCTCTCTCTCTCTCTTTCTCTCTCTCTCTCAGTAGCAACTGGTACTCTAGCACTTAATTGCTTGAGACATCAGCAGGTGGTAGTGATGGCGATAGAGTGCAGTTCTTGGAACCATTTCCCCAGTAATACTATTTTCACTTTGTCGAATGTTCCAAACAACGACAAAAAACAGATTCTCAATCAATTATTCGTCTGTTTTTGAGTGGCACACTATTTTTTGCTATTGTTGTCTTTAATTTTGTAAAAAAAAAAAAAACTTTTTTTAAATTTTTTTTATTTACTTTTAATAAATATTTTTTTATTTTTCTTGTTAATTTTAATTGTTTTTGGTACTCTCTTTTTTTTTTGTTAATAATATTTTTAATTTTTTTTCATGTTTATTTGTGTCTCTATGCGATGTATTACATAATAAATAAATAAATAAATAAATAAATAAATAAATCTTTTTTATATTATATATTTTTTTATTATATATTTACTACCTATTGGGACAATCCAAGGAACAAGCCCTATACAAATCATTGACAAACATCAACCAAACAAGTATCAAATTATAAACAAAAATTGCGTTAACTAGACCAAACTTAAATAAATAATATATATTTTGTAATTTGATGAGACAAAGTTTGAAAACTTACGTTTTTGTATACGTGTGCCATTTTATTTTTATTATATATATATATATATATATATATATATATATATATAAATTAATAAATATATATAAAAAAAACTGAACAGAATATACATAAAACGAAAGTTTTCAAACTTCGTCTCATCAAATTATTGTAATTATTCTCCATTTTGCCAAGATTTCTTTAAAAAAAATACAAAAGTGTTCAACCACGTGTTTTAAAAAAGAAAACCTTTCATATATTGTGTAACTTAGACTTGTATACTTATTTAACTTACTCTGAGGTTGAAATGGTTCAACATCATTGAGCTCATTTTGGTAGGTTCCTGGTGACTTACAGAGCTGAAAATTTTGAACATAGGCTGAGGTCGTAAAACATTTTGTTGTATGTATCAAATTTAGACGGATCAATGTCCAGTCAATTCTTAAATTTTTTTCACACAAAGGGTCCGTTTTTCCTCGAAAAGTGTTTACTGACGATATACTAACATTTTAAGCCATTCCAAGCTACCACGCATTGTTGTACACAAAAAAAAAAAGATAAATGCTTTTTTAACACTTATTTATAGCGTACTACCTCATTACGTGAGCAGCCATTCATTGTTGAGAGTATAAAACCGATCCATCCAAATAAACACTTCACGTATTTCAGCAAAAGATATATTTCCACGTGTGTTTCAGTAATCGAAGAGCTTATTTCTCAAACGTTTCAACTCCAAAAACACAAATTTTCAGGTTTTATTCATTCGACCATAGACTTTTTTTGCATATATTAAACGTAATTTTTGAGAGTGTAGGAAATAATAAGTTTTGGGTCTTGAAAATAACAGATTTGGAATTAGCGATGCAGTCATCTTAAAAATGATTAAAATGGAGATTAGACGTTTTGGAAATAAAGCTCTTCAATTTTACGAGGTGGTAAAAGAGGTTGTCAAAAACGCCAAAAAAAGTTGTTTTTTCAATTATTTGTTTATTTATTCACTTTGTCGAACATTATTACAACGTATCTTTACCTTTGTAAGATGTACTACAGTACTGTATATGTTTTCTCGTGATATCTTTTATTGATTTCTTTTATGAGCGTTGGGAGTTGATGATGATCCGTACCGCAATCATTTTTATTTTTATTATTATTATTATTATTCCAAGTCATCATTATATAGAAAAGGGACATTGACAAGATTCCCTGAATCCCAGAACAAGGGTTTCTTAATATAGTATCTTCAGTAAGGAAATGGCAGTAGCAGAAGATTTTTTTTAGCTTCTATGGGGGTTAGAATCGGATCGATTTCTGCTTCTTCCAATCAATTTTCTTTTTTGCTAGTAGTTTCTTATTTGCTGTTACAGTATACTCTTGCTACTGCTGTTGCTTACTTTAGCTCGTTCGACCCTGTTCAAACTCTGTCGTCTTGTAACTGAACATGTCGCTCAATTATGATCATTAACTAATTGCGTTTTTTTATAAAAATGAAATAAAACCACCATTTGTTAGGTTTAGAAACCTTAATAATTTAGTTTCTACTTTTAAAAAAAATAATGGTTTATATGCTATTTTTGTTTTAGTTTGTAGGCTATAGTCTTAAATTTGTGTTTAAATCATACAGTCTGGACAGATTTTTCTGTTAACTGAAATGCCGCTTGATTATAAGCTCTAGTTTAGGTTAGATAAAACAATCAAAAAACGTAATTTATTATTAATGGTTAAATTAAATGATGTATTTTTTTTAATTAAATCTAACCTGGTATCTATAACCATAAAACATTAGTTTGGGTTAGTTGAAGTCTAACCACTAGCACCATAAGCGAATTTCAGTTAACAGAAAAGTACCATGAAAATGTTCTTCTGTAATATTTTAGTGTAATATCTTTAAAAATATAATTTCAAACAAATGATCTATTTTAATATACGGTAGTGTATTCATTTTGATAAAATTTGTTTTAAGGTTGGTGGGCTAATTTTGGAAAAATGTCGTTATGATAAATGATACATTGTAATGTTGTTATATTTTTTTTTTTCAACTAACATAATCTAACTGAACTCCTAGACACTAGGTTAGGTAAGTTAAAATTAACGACAAAATTAAAATATTTCTTTCATTTTTAACGATATTTTACTTAAACCTCGCCCACCAACTCAAAAGCAAAGTTCACCTACTGTACCTACATGATATATCGAATACAAATTTTTAAATCTCCCCAAGAAAATCTGCTCTAAGTAATTGGTAAAATTGCGACTGGTATTAAATGTGACATAAATGAACACAACATAGAAAACATTTTTCACCTAGGAAAAATTACGACTAGCTCTGCGCGACCAATTCTATGTGTCTTCGCAAACTAACACGTCGAACTTTCATTTATGTCCGCAAGATTTTTAGTTCCATCACTCCAGTTAACGACAGACAATTGAAGGCTCGTTCGAAATGACGTTGCATATAACAATTCATAGTTTTGAGTAAATTGCAAAAGAAGTATTCAGCAACACATTGATTGTCAGTTTGTCATCTATTAGATGCCCAATTTCGAAGTGATATATGTATGTTTCAGGTAGGTATGAGTTTGTCTATTGACAGCACTAGCTAGCTGGGCCCTTATATGAGGCACAATTTTCCATGATAATCTCAATATTGAATTTTGGTAACGTTATTCCGGGCAAGCCTTCAATGGTACAATAACTGGCGAGAAAATATCCTGCTTCATCTCAAACCACTTAACCAAAGACAATAAGCAGTTATATAAAGAAGCACGCCTTCCAAAGAAAAGCCACCTTATAGAACCAACACGGATTCGATTAGGAAAAATTAGTGAGTTTTAATTATGTTTCGATAACTTTCCTATGCCGCAATTTACAACCAGACAAAACTTGTTTATCCTGAATCATAATAATAGAATGTACTGTAGATTTCGTCAATTTTTTCTGCGAATTTTTTGTAAATATACTTCGCATCTACTTGTATTAACGTGCTTATTTAAATAAGGCTCAATGTCGTTGATACAAATAAATAAATAAATAAATTAATTAATTTTAAAAACTTTTTTTAAAAAAAAAATATTTATGAATAAATATTCCATTAATAGTATGAAACATTTTCCCAGATGCCAAAAAAATTCGCTGTTATGCGATTTTGTAAGGTAGTGTTGATGCTGAATTTTTGTTACTTTTCATGGGAATTTCAATATTTATGCGATTTCGATTCATGGAAATTCACGCTTATTATACTTTTCGCATTAATCGATGACCGATCTTTGCTATTAGTTTACTACAGCATTAAAACTTGAAAGTTGTTTACATTTGAATAGCGATAGGCTTATCTGTTGTCTCGGTTGTTTGTTCAGCTTTAAGACTGACAACGTCCAAAAAAAAATGAAACTGCTATATATAAGCGCGAGAGATTACGGTGTTCATTACGAGAGATTAACGTTTGACGTTTTCAGAAACTTTGGTTCCAACACGTGTTCCCTTGTCTACACCAAGAAATCCAGTCCCAAGAGGTCTTAGCTGCTGCGTTACAACCAATCATAACACTTGTACAAGAGAGCAACACTGAAGAGTTCCAGGGGATTCTTTTGCCCAGTATACGCACTCTTTTCAGTTCACCAAAATCCATACAGGTGAAAACAAAGACAACACATTTATTTTTATTTTTATTAACACTTTGTACAGGAACATGGTGCTGAAAAGTTTGTTCTGTTTCATTTCTTTTTTTTTTAGGCAACAGTGACACTCCTAGAAAATCTTCCCATTTTATTGGAAAAAACACCCAAGGATGACATCAAATCGGATGTTCTTCCAATGCTCTACAATGCCTTCGAATCGTCCACACCCCAAGTTCAGGCAAGTTGTCTAAGGACGTTGTTACTGTTCATTATGGTACTATTGATTTCATGGAGTTGTGTAGACCTATATATATATTTATATATATACAGTGTGCGGCATTACAAGCTGTAACGACCATTGCGGACCATTTGGACGAGACAGCAGTAAGAAAAATGGTATTACCCAGAGCGAAAACTGTCTTTACAGCAAATGCCAACATAAAGGTAGGGGTGCTATTTTACTGTAGTGTTTGCATTTGGGTTTAAGTTGTGCGTAGTGTTCATGAAGCCTTGACGTTTAAATCAACAAGATTCAGTACATGACATGGTTAGTTAATGTCAACAGTATAAAAGGTACTGTGTATATTTTTGAAGACTGGGTATGGTTGAAAAAAATAGTGAAGTTGATAAAAGTTGAATGTGTGATATTAAATGGATTCTAACGAAATGTGAAATATGTTACTTCTCATGAGGGAATAAACTGATTGAAAATTATAATTATCCAAAACTTACAAATTATATTAATGCGTTTTATGGTAAACATATAGTGAACATAAGAGTTAAAATGTTGATTTAAAAAGTATGGTGTATAATTAGTTATAATTATTAAATTCAATAGATCAACACTATTATACCATTATTTGTGTACAAGTGATGTTTGTTTTTACAATGTGTTCATAGTTTAAATAAGTTGAAAAAATCAATAGTTATTGTTCATCATGAATTACATGTTTAAAATGTAATTCATGTATACTTTTATATTTGTACACTGTATATTTTTAAAATAGGAATTTGCACATTTGTTGATTTTTACAGATACATGTACACTTTTTTGTCTATATCTCGTAATAGGATCAAATTTTAAAAATGACTTTAAAATGTAAGAAAACCGTACATGTAAAATGATTTACGTCAATGAAACACACGTGAAGGGATCCGCGTAAAAGCGAATTCGTGAAAATCGGGAACACGTAAAAAACGAGGATGATTTGTATCTATTATTTCGTCACTTTATTATTTCCTATTTAGAACGAACAAATACATTGAAATGCTTTTTAAGCATACTTTTCATAAAGCCTACTGTCATATACAAATATACTGTATGTACAGTATGTACATAATGGGAAAAAATTCATGTTTGAATTCCGCATGTTTCGATATATGCGAAATTCGATTTATGTTAATTAAAACTTATGCAATCTCTGAGTAATTTCGATATTCAATTCATGGCTGTTTTAAGTAATTCGGTTTTTTTGATTTCTGATTAATGGAAATTTCGATTTATGCAAAATTAAATTTATGCAAGTTTTTTTTTGTAATTCCATTTTTGATTTTTTCAATTTTAGAATTATTTATTTATATCGTGATTAATTCTTTTTTTTTTTACATTAGGCTAATGCGGTTTTTACTTTTATGCGGTTCTCGTTTTATGCGTTTTTTGGTACATTACAGTATAACCCCATAAACGACTGGCCGTATTCGTTCAATTCTTACCGCACTCACTCACTCACACGCAAACTCTTAAGTGAAGGTAATATAAATAGTATAAAAACAAACACGTAATGAATTAATAGTGGAGTTCGGTTGATAAAGTGTTAGTTAAGCACTACATTAATTTCATCTAACATAGCAGGAGACTATTGGAATTGCCGACAACTTGACACAAAAAGTTTATTGTTAAAGCTTACCTGAAAGAAACAAAAAATGGGACCACTAGACTTAATTGGAAAACGTTTTCATTTGTTTAACAGCTTTGTAAGTCATATAATTAAATTGTAGTCTACGCGATAGCAAAAAGTCTGGAATTTGGCTAAAAGTACATTACTAGTAATTATTGTGAGCGCCTCACTTCTTCAAACACTAGGTTGCGATGCTCACAGGTTTAATAAGTGGAATTAGCTACAAAAAATAGAGTTGTTCCGTTTACTAATATCACATTAAGAACATTTTACGAGTAATGAGATGGTGAAGAGGTTAGTAAATTGGATACGATGAAACGTAGTTTATGATAAATTGTTAGCCGATTGGGAATTATATACAACAAACAGAACGATTTGAATATGCAACAAAATTATTACTCCAAAGAATAAAGCGAGAATTTATAATCGAAGGGCTCGGGGCAGTAACTGGTCAACTCCACTTTTTAAAAATTTTACAGCATCGACAAGAAGCTTATCTTAAAGAGTAAAATATGCAAAATGTTTCAAATAAATCATTCAGATCACTTTGTTAATACATTTTTTGCCAAGAAAACTTCACTGAAAATATATTATACTACTATTAGATGATTGCTCAGGCGTAACATACGCTACCTGGCGACGGCGTGTGTTAGCTCTGTAAACATACGTATGCTTCCCGTGAATATCATTGTTTAGCCTGGTTGCTGTAGTAAATCTGCGTGGTTTTTTGATTTTTTTTCGGTTCTTCGGTATTTTCGACGTTTTCCATTTACGATATTCGATGTGTTTTGATATTTTTTTGATTTCCAATTTTTTTTATTATTTCGATTTTCGATATTTTTTGTTGATTTTCGTTATTTTCGATATTTTTTGAGATTTTTTTGATATTTTTGATATTTTTTCTTTTTTTCAATTTGTTTATTAATTTTTGATATTTTCGTTTTTTTTCAAATTTTCGATATTTTTTTTCGATTTTTGATATTTGTTTCGATTTTCGATATTTTTTTGATATCAGATATTTTCGTTTATCAATATTTTCGAGTTCCTGTATGCGATCTCGTGGATTCCATCGTTTACCCTGGTTGCATTCATTGTAACCTGCGTGGATTTAGAATGGGGTCTACGTTAGAGAAATATATTATTCTTTATTGCGCTAAATAAAGCAAAGGGACAACACAATTACAAACATAAAATAACACAAGGGACACTAATACCTATGACATTGGAATGTAACAATGAAAATGATATAAAAAATTTTTTCCTTTTTTTTTTTTTTACAGGAAAATGTCAAAATTTGATTAAATAGTTACATGAATAATGAATTCAGTGAAATGATAAAAAGAATACAATATGAAAATGCTCATAGTAAAAATGCTAAGTGCACAAAATTGAGTGAAGTTTATAGAATGATAGTTAAAAGTTTATTGGATCAAGGACGACCTTTAAAAATATGAGTAATTTTAGAATTAAAATGTTTACATGATGACATGCAGGCTTTCTCTGAGCAATTAAAAATTTGTGAGCGCACTTTGTATGGGAGTTCATTCCAATACTTGGTGGCCTTATACGGGAATCTTTTAACCTGAAGGGGATGAATAGTAAGTGGAAACTCAAATTTATATTTTCTGGTTTTTCTGGTGTTAAGATTGGTGTTAAGATATGATCTTAGGTAATGATAAGGATTTGTGTTATCTCTCAGGGAGGCTGCTATTGCCTTAATATCATTGGACTTAATGATATTTTCAAATACTATCAAACTATTTGTCTTGCAGAACTGGGTGATGGAGGTTGTGCGACTCAGATTAAAAGCAGTCCTAATACATCTGTTATAGGCTGTTTTAAGTCGTTTTTTATTACAGATGTGGGTGTTGCTCCAAAATTGGGATTGGTAGGTAATTATTGGTATAATAAGTAGATAAAAAATTGTTCTCATTTCCTTATGGCTAAGTATTTTCTTCAGGCGTTTTAAATAAAATATCTTTCTGTTCAGCTTGCAGATCATTAAGTCTATATGCGTCCTGAAATTGATCCTATTATCAATAATAAGTCCCAGGATCTTCATAGAATCCGTCGAAGCCCCTGTTGCAGCCCTAATGATAAGTTTTGCAGTTTTATTAGAGTTAAGCTGCATTCCTCTATCTGCATACCATTGGGACAACTTAGCTAAGTCATCTTCAATATAGGTCTTAGCACTTTTTTCGTTCTCCGTAGTAACTTCATAGAGTAGTACGTATATATATAAAATAAAGATTTTCACAGTGAAGAAAAATTTCAAATTTGAAGTTGGTTGTTCTAAAATCAGTACACAACAAATAATAAAAAGCTCTCGGACAGTTGTGAAGCTAACTGTAAGGATATTATCTTCGACACCCAACAGTGACTATCAGCGCCATCTCGTTATCTGAACATCAGATCGGCCTGTTTATGGCACCAAACGAAGCAGAATTTCGAAACAATTATATCCATTAAAAAAATGAATTCGACAAAAAGTGGAGCTGACCAGTTACTGCACCTAGGCTTCAATTGTCTTATCGCGAATGAGCGCTATCCATACAGCAGCAGCAGAGCATTGCTACAGCTTTGTCAAGCTTTCTAGCAAAACACATCGGATTGGCTACAGGTTTTTCGAGCTTCCTAGCATAACACAGCGCTTGGCTACAGCTTTTCCAGGCTTTTCTGTAAAACACAGAGCATTACCTATAATACAGCTTTTACGAGCTTCTCAGAATGATACAGAATAACGGAGCATTGATACAGCTTTTTCAGGATTTCCTGTAAAACACAATTAGCTACAGCTTTTACGGTCTTCTCAGAATAACAGAGCATCGTTACAGCTTCCTCAAGTTTTGTTGTGTTTAAATAATGAATTGATGCGGTAAAACATTGTTAAAAATTTTAAGATCTTCAAATATGAAAGTATTTTTTTTATTAAAAAGTAGGCTTACATAAAAAGCGTTATCTAAAATATTTAGATGACTAACCTAACTTATTGTAAAACATCAACGAATGATACTGCTTTGATGAAACCATGTTTGTTTTGTGTGTCTTTTCACCATCACATGAGTTTTTATTTTTTTGATGTGTTACAGGATGTCGAGAGGAAATGTCTTATAAATGTCAAATCTGTTATATTTTAACGTTCATTTGTGTATTGAACCGCTATATCAAATATTTATACAAATTTATGTTTGATGAACTAACATATTTTCATTAAATCAAAGTTCGTTAGCGATGATTTAAGCACGTTTATGAAAAATAAATTAAAGTGTTTGTTTTTTTCAAATTAAATTATCTTAATTAAATCACTTTGAATCGTGACCTTTGATTTCGAATGAAAGAACTGTTTTATTGAATATTCTACTTTATGAACACATTCGGTAAATGAAGCACCAGCACTCGCTTACTTTGAACATTAATGTACACTTTAGTGTTTGGTTAAATGCATAGTAGTGGTTCTTACAGTTCATTGGTGTTTAATCAATGCTTAGCTTAAAGTCAAAAATTAATTCGTTATCGTTTAAATCACAGCTCGTAGTTTGTACATGAATTCATGACAATATTATTCATCAGTGAACTATCCATGGCGAATATCTTTATTTTTAGATGTTGAAAAATTTCTTAGTGAATGGGGCTTTTTTATATTGTAGAGTCTATATATGATAAAAAAACCGTCTTTGAAGAGGGTTTCCCTAGTGACAAGTTGACTTCCGTTTTTCAGGTTCAGTTAAGCGTACTGTCTTGCTTGGAATGTATACTCGATAAACTGGAAAAGACGACAATTCTAGATGAAGTATTACCTCTGTTGGCAGAAGCTAGACTTCAAGAACCCGATATACTTCTTACTGTCGTCAGTGAGTAGCTATCTCACGAAAATGACTTTTAGTTTTGTGCGTGAAAATTCACCTTTTTGTGTTGTATTACTAACATTTTGAAAAACAAATTCTTAGGTATATACAAATTGTTATTGAGTAGCAAAAAATATGGACTGAACGTCAATCTGCTAGCAACTCGAGTATTACCAATTCTAATTCCGCAAACAGTCAATCCTGGTTTAAATCTGGAACAGGTAAATATTGTATATTGATTTTATTCGTTTTGTTTGGTTGTATTGATCTACGGGGTGTCCACAATGAGATGTAAACATTTTAATCACATACTGTACAGTGTGATGGTAAATACGTATATAACCGTAACTCAATATAGTGATGATAGTAAAATGACTAGTTTTATAAAAAAAAACATGACGTTAGTGCACCTTTACATGAGCGCCTCTGGTGGCACGAAAAATCTTTAAATCTCGAGGTAGTCTTAGAACTCACGCCTGTGCGTTGCAACATTTCTCCGTATCGACAAATTGTCAGAAATGTTTGAAATTTTCAAATTAGACGTAGAATGTTTCTTTTTTAACATTTTTTTCATAGTTAAAATTATTTTAAAATAAGAATGAGCGAAAAAAATCGCGCTTCTCACTCTTTCGCTAACCATTCGCAAGCAACGTCAAATCGTCAAAAAAATTGATAGTTTTTATTTTTAGTTGTTGACTCGTTTGCTGTTACTTGAATCGTACTTAATGTTTAAGGTTACGTATCTGTATACCATCACACAATCTGTGCTCGGTCACTTGGAATCGTCATTTTTGAAAAATAACTGACTGCAGCGCCACAGTGGCTCTGACACGCATTACGAAATTTCCACATACACTTTTGAGTTTTCGCTTTTATTCCACCAAGAATCACGTTTGTATAGCTCTATATGGAAAAATAATGACGTTTCCAATTGTTTACATCTCATTGTGATGTAATGTATGTATTTCAAGTATGATATTATGGTCATGAATCTTTCGATAGTTTACACGTCTAATGGAAGTTCTTCAAGAGATGATGGAACAAGTAGATAGGAACCAACGCAACAAGCTCAAGTTGGATAATCTACATCTTCCTGTAAACGAAAAGTAAGAATTATTTTTTTCTACATATATAATAGTTATTTAATATAATAGTTAATAGTTGCAATAGCATCATAAATATAAAACATTATGCATTGTCTGATTGTTAAAAAGTCAATGACACCAGTAATATATCGTCCTTTATGAAGGTCCTTCATGAATTCACGAAACACCTAGTGTAAAGTTTCAAGTAATACATTAAAAATTATTAAATTAAAATACATTTTTTTATAGTTTTATTTGAGAAATTGTATATTAATCCTTGTTTTGGCTAATTTTTATATTAGGACAGTTGATGATTTTTAATGTTTTAACGGTGACATACTGTATGCCAATACATGGTTTAGGTTTGTTATTACTGTTGTCATTGAAATAGTGCACTAATATTGATGAACTCTTTTTTGCACTTTAAATTAACGTGTAACGCTTCATTTGCACTTATGCATGTTTTTTCATCCATCTGTATGTTTGTATGTGTGAAACAGTCCTCTGCATGAAAAGTATGCTTTTTTTATGGTATAGTGTATATTTTTAAAAAGTGATTTTTTATTAGAATTTTTATTTCTTCGTTGTACGTTTTTCGTATTTTGATATATGATGATGTCGGTCGATGACATAAAATTATGCGTTTATAAGAAATTATGAGATTGAGAAAAGGAGAAAAAGATATATTATTATGAGAAAAAAAAAATGATGACAAAAAATCAACTGAAACCATTTAATATTAAATACAAAAGGATTGTTTTATTGATTTTTAAGACAAACATTTGTTGGTCCATTAATAGTACAATGTACTATGTAATAAACGTCGAACTTATAACATCTTATATTTTGAACTCACGTTTAAAATTTTGATGTACGATTTGAAACACTAATGGAACTAGGATGTTACATATATATAATTTTCAATTTTTAAATAACAAAAATTTTACATTGTTATATTTTAATTATTATCGTCTTATTTTGTCGCAAAGCGAATATTAACGTCATGACCAAGAAATCTTAATGACATATTGAATACAATTTATATATTTTTCTCATAACTGCTCAGGCTCATTTTAAAACATTATAAAGTCTTAATCTTTAAAACCACGTTTTGTTAACTCCCACGATGATTTGTATAGTTCAATAATCGGTCAACTTCGGAATGTTAAAATTTTGTTCAGAAATCGGTTGGGTCTATTTAAAACTTTTTTCAACCTGCAACATTCCGAAAAAGAGTAACGTATGATTGGTTGGTGATGTTTGACTGCAAACCCAATCACTCCCCCCACTTTTCACTGCTCGATCACTGCTTTCCGAAACAAAACAAACAAAACCACAAACACCCCCCTGGTGCACTCTAGTCGTAGTAACATAGTGTTCACAACAGCAACGTAATATTTAATGACCGATCATCTGTGACCGACATCTGCTGTATGTCTCTCCGTAAGATCGAATCTTCGCCAATTACATAGTACCGAAAATGTTCCAACTTTCGAAATTTCTGCAATGAATAGAGACAACAAGAAAGCGTCGTCGAGTGTTGAAGATGTTGTCAAGAGGGAAACCAGCTCGGGTGAGTTTCTTTGTTCGTTTGCTTTTTTTTTAATATAAAATAAATATTTACACATGGATGTTTAATGTTTTGTAATCTTTTATATATATTTAGTAAATTTTGAGCAAAGATAAAAAAAAATAACATTTTCTCTAGTTTTTTTTTTCGAGTTTCTCAGCATATCACAGCGAATGGTACAGCTTTTTTGGGCTTCCCAGTATAACAGAGCGGTTTGTTACTTTTTTTATGGGCTTCTCATCGTTACAGCTTTGTTATGCTGGAAAGCCCAAAAAAGCTGTAGCAATACTATGTGTTACAGTGGAGTCTTATTATTATAATCACGGATAATGTTATCAATTGGTTATTGTTATCATAATCAGTCGGACCCAAAACAATGTTTAATGTTATTTCATACATCGTTTAATGTTATCAGTAGACTTCGGATTAATATGCTCTAAAATCATGAAAAACATGCATGCAAATATGCACTAAAAACCCTCGAAATATGCACTAAAAACATGAAAATATGCACGCAAAATGTCACAAAACTGCTCAAAATATGCAGCAGACATGACAATATGTTTGTTGACAATTTGTTTTATAATTGTCCTGCAAAAACACCAAAATTCAAAACATTTTCTTTTTTTGGCATTTAATTTCCGTGTTGTAGAATTTGGAATGTCTTGTTGCTTGAAATTCCAAAAATAATTTTTAAAAAAAACTTAGCTTGACAATAAAAAAGTTATGAAAATAAATACTAAAGTAGTAAATTTATGGAAATAATTGCTAAAATATACAAAGATATGCAGTAACACCTGAAATATGCAAAAATATGCATTAACATCTGAAATATGTAAAAATATGCATTAACATCTGAAAAATGCAAAAATATGCAAAATAAAATCTAAGCATTGTTCTTGTGCAACAATGATTAACATTCTCATCAATTTTGAGGGAGCTGCCTATAAACAAAAATACACATGCAATTTCATACAAATCCGAGATCTAGTTATCAGCCGGTTATTATTAAAACAAGTTGGATTAAAAATACTTTTTTAAGAATACGCTTTACACTTTTGCAAAGTTAGATATATGCGATCTTTGAGTTATTTAATATTTAATTTATGCGAGTTTTGAATAATTCTATTTTCTATTTTTGCAAGTTTCGATTTATGCAAATTTCGATTTACGAGATCTTCGAGTAACGCGATATTCAATTTTGGCGAGTTTTGTAAAATTCTATTTTTTTTATTCGGTTTATGCGAATTTTGTTACATTGAACTTATGCGGTTTTCGATTTATGCGGTTTCCACTTTATTTTACAGTATTTATTTTATTGTTCGACCAAAGTGGTTCATTGGAAAACATTATATTGTCATAAACGTCCGTAGTGGCTTTAATTTCGTTCTAATACTTTCCATTCCCCGCTTATTCACAAACAATCAGACAAACTCACAAAGTCACAAGCGAAGCTAATATGAAGCGTATAAAAAATAAGTCTCAAAGTGATCATAATAACCGGATTTTACTGCACTAGATGTGTGTCCTTCAACAATGACGGGAAAGCAATTAACGTTATACAAACACATTTACACGTCTGGAAAACTATATAGGAGATGTTTGGAACTGCGCTACTAAATGACAGTAACCATAAATGTTAATTTTTTGTAATCGTTTTTTTTTATATATATATTGTATGTAATAAATTTTTAAATACAAAGCATGGATGATTAAACATTTTTGCCACAGTCTGCAATTTATTCCAATTTATAATCTAAATTGCAAATTTTCGAGTTCGTAATCGGAGACGCCCATTTTTTGTTCAATTCTTGCTCAATTTCTTAGTGCGAAGGTGATACCCGCTAAAATTGGAGTGCGCAACGTCTAGTATCCAACTTTTTTTCTTTTATATTTAATGTTTCGTAATTGGATCGAGAAATGAGAAGCCTTGTGTTGAACATGTTCGTTTATTACTAAAACGGTCCATTTAGGTCCTTCTTCACCCGATTCGAATTTCCTCCGAGTGAGCACCGCGATCGCTGGTCGTCGCCATTCGGATAACGTGCTGCTCGTTCCCCGAATCCAAGTTAACCCTTCTAGTCCGGATGGTGAAGGAAAACCCTTGGGTACCGGTGGGTTCCCAATGCGACGCCACTCGAGTGTTGGACCCCCTGAGAGCAAATACGTCCACAGAGCTCCTGGCATCGTGAGTGATTTCACTTTCGCTGTATAGATTCTCTCCCTCTTTTGTCGTAGTAGCAGATTGTTCTTTTACCTAAATTTACTTACGCTCC
The DNA here is from genome assembly GCA_034695005.1 of Cryptops parisi. Classification (NCBI taxonomy): domain Eukaryota; kingdom Metazoa; phylum Arthropoda; class Chilopoda; order Scolopendromorpha; family Cryptopidae; genus Cryptops; species Cryptops parisi. The sequence goes on along the minus strand of JAQIWH010000797.1, from coordinate 10,702 downwards.
ACTTTTCTCGAGAACGTGGCATTATAATGATTATTATTACCTAAAAAAAACTATGTGTGTGTTTTTATGCTTAACTTTGCAGCAAATGAACACTAATATCCCCTTCGCCACGCCTTTTGCTCCCATGGCAGCAGCTCCCACTTTTAACCAAGGCCGACGTTATTCATGCGCTGTTCCACCCAGTGGTAATTTGCTTCAACAATTAGGTTCTAACGTGGTAAGTATACCCTTTAAAAACGGTTTCCATGTCACTTTTATTTTGCAAAAATAAAAAATACTCATTCATACCCCTCACGAGACACGACTCATTACACTTCCAAGTAAGACCAACCAGTCTTGCAATGGAACATCTTATTGTCGCATTGTTTTTCTTCGAGTCGGTATTGGTATTTCTTCGTAGTAATTAAAGAATGTTTTTTTCTTTCCATTTTCAGGCTTCTCTGTTTGGAAAACAATAAACTTTTTCATTCACCCCACCACACCACCCCCTTTGAACTATTTTACCCAGTAGGAGGAGAATTCAACAACAACAACAACAACTACTACAACTACCACCCTCGTGTGTTTTCCCTAAATAGTCTTCATTCACCACTAGGTTCGTGGTGTGCCTCGTTCATATGTCGTTTTTAAAGAATTCTCACGGAACTACTTTTTTACCCTTCACGGGAAAAAAAAAATATAATATACAAAAGAAGAAAAAAACCAAAAAACACGGAGATCTTCACAGCCGTGAAGAGTCAACCAAGCCGTCGAACATATCACGGATTGCTGCCGCTGCCTCGTGTTGTCCACCATTTTTTTTAGGCTTAACACGGGGAGCCCATGCGACCAATCGCGCTCCAAAGTGTTTCTGCTGTTAGAGACGCTTTTGTAGTTGACGTACTACCTTCTAATGCTTCTGAATGGTTTCTCATTGGTGCAAAACAAAAAATTGTGTCTTTTGACTTATCCCCTACCAATGATTGTTGCGGATCTTCTTTATAACGCAAAAGTGTGCTGGTTTTTCAATAGTTTCGTTTTTTGTTATTGATTCACCACTGATGCAGCTGTTAGTGTTTGTTTTTTGTTTGTTTTTGGGACTTTTCTTGGAAAAAAAAAATGGATAAAAGAAATCAAAACAAGTGTTAATGGAAGTTTTTCTTGTTTTTTTTTGTGATATTGAAGAAATTATCGTTGAGGAAAATCAGTGTCATCATTTCTCAGTGCAAAACTATTTTACCTCTTGGAAAAATTAACGGATATAAGTTCTTTGGTTACCAAACGATAAAGAAGAACGAAGAAGATGCAGTTGACGATAAGTGATACACTTTATGTTTTGTTTTTTTTTAAGTTTTAATTTCATTATTATATTTTGGAAAATTAATAATCTATTAATGAAAGTTGATTTTTTCTTTCAAGAAAAAAAAATAATTGTTTACGGTTAAAAAAAATGTTTAAGATATGTTAAAGATGGATATATGGGTATAGAGTATTGCAGTTCAAGTTGCTACGTTCCCCACAGTATTAATATTACGTGTGCTTCAGTGAGTTACTATGGTAAAACCAAAAGATGTTTTTTTTAAAAATAATTTCATAGGAAGGATAATAATAATAATATTGTGTATGAGTTTTTTTATATGCAGTATCGATATCATTGCTTCACTTTTACAGTTCTCGACCAAATACTATTACTACCCTCTTAGACGCACCAGAAAGTATTTTTCAAAACTAGTAGAAAAAGTTAGTGGTGATTGTATAAAAATATTATTTTTAACCTTTGGTGTTATTTTTCAAGAGTTCTTTACTATCGATCTATTATATAGTTTTGTACCAACTCTTTGACCTCCCGCGGTTTTTTCGTATAACATAGTGCAAGAGCGCCATCCATATTTGTCACGGATTTTTGTGCCAAATCAAACATTTGAAAAAAATTTTTTGTTTGGTCAATGTGATAATTTTGTTTTGTGGTAATGATAATATAAAAATATATAACAATATTCGGTTATACAAAATTGTTTTTCATAGCATCACGTATTGTGTTGTTCATTTTTAACGAACTGTTTATTCTTTTGGAGACGTTAATAGTTTTATTTAGTGATTGGAAAGTCATTTACCACAGAAGACCATATCATGTCTTTGAACCATATTGATTTATTAAGTTATTGTTTTTTTTTACTATTTTTATTTACTGGTGGTTGCTATAAAATTTGGTTTGGTTTTTGTTTTTTTAAAAAAAAACAAAATTCAGAATGTCCTAAAAAAATGTACATGGTTCATACGGTTTATTCCATGAAAAATGTAGAAAGTTTGAAATTTATTGGTCCAAATTTTAGAAATTCTAAAATCCGTGTTATTATAATATCAACATTATTGAAAAATTTAAACACTGGAAAAACCAAAAAAAAAAAAAAATCGTCAAAGAACGAGAACGTCGTCAAAGAAATGTCTTAATAACAGCAAATTAGATCAAAAGAAGTCAATATAAAATTAATTAAATTAAAATTTTGATATTCAACTTTAAAATTATTAGCAAGACTTCATTATTATAAAATTCAAACTTTGGAAAAATCCTGAAATGGCCAACCAAATGTTTTAGTTTTAAGAGTGTCGACAAAATTTCTAAAAATGTCGTCAAAGAAATATCGTAACAGTCTCGTTGGTCCAAAACGGAATCCATTTTAGACCAAAATTGAAAATATTCAAATTTTATATCATTAAGAAAACCTCATTATTAGAAAATACAAACATTAGAAAGTCCAAACATTGAAAAGGCCTTCAATTACTGGAAAATCCTGAAATGTCTAACAAAATTTCTTAGTGCCAAAATCGTCGTCCAAAAATCAATGGCACAACAAGTCTATTCACTCAATTGATTCGATAATTATAAATAATGCTAAGATCGTATTTTAATGGTTTCTAAACAATTATTTATAATAGAAATTAATTTATTATGAATTACAATAAATTTGTATATCAGTATTTTTTAACCATTCCAAACCACATATCTTGGAAATGTTTCGGTAAAAACAAATCACCGTACTAACCATGTGTATGAGAGTTTTCTATAGTCCCCAGAAAGTGTCTCTAAAGTGTTGCAAAAGTGATTTTCCAAATGTTTTTTTATATATATATATATAAATATAGTGTTGTTGACTTTAACCATCATCCGCCATTTGTTGCAAAAAAATCCATTTATTCCAATTTTTATCTCTCGCTGTTGCTTGCAAATATTTTTTATGCCGAAGGCCCAGTATAGGTTTAGAATTTTCCAATTTGATGATCAATATTTAATTTTATATATATATATATATTTTTAGTCATAGGTTTTGCTTTGTTGCCATTGTCTCTTTTATTTTGTAGTAAATTCACACCTCACCTTTAAAAAAACAACGTTTCTTGAACATAACGTCACAAGTTTCTATGCATTCTTATTAATATATAAGTAGTTGAGTTGGAAAATTTCTAAACTTTGAGATGTATTATTAAATTTTAGACTATTTTAGAGTTGGAGGTTTTTTCTAATGGTGAGTTTTCGATATTTAGCGAGGAAAATTTGTGTTTTTCGTATCCTGGTGGTCTCCCAAACCTATCCTACTTTATCCCTACGATTTTCTAAAATGATATAATTCGATCATTGAAAAAGTACTCACTGATTATTTTTTTTTATGTTGATACAAAATTATCATCATTTTACAAAATTTGAAGGAAAAAAATTAAACAAGTAATAAATTAAAATATGTTCATTTTTAGGAGCACAGGAAAATAATGCAGATCTAAGAACAACATTTCATTGGTTTATTATCCAGCATATTTTTTGGGTAATAATAACCATGGATACAAAACTGTGATCAATTCATCATATAATTAGCTCATAATTAGAAAATGACAATTTTCTAGGTTATTATCATATATAGACCATGATAGCCTAAAAAAAAAACATATTACGGGTTATATAAATCTAAACATTTATTATTGTTAAACATAAAAATTTATGTATAAAATAATTAGGCGTATTTATAATTTAACCGAGCGAGTAGACATTTTATTTTTACTTGAAGATTATCGATTATCAATAGCACATCATATCGATTATTACATGCTGGCTCGAAATTCAAGCAAAACATGTTCCAACATGTTGTTTATCAGCCTCGTTTTGAGTTTTTTCACGTTTTTCTTACTGTTTATTTCTGCTACTAGTACGCAACCCGTGCTGTAGCACGGGTTGGTTAATCTTGTTTATATTTGGTTACGTTATTAGTTTTGGGTTTGAATATTATGATTTTCTTGTATGTTAAGTATGTATTTACTTGTTGTCAATAATCTTACCATGAACAAAGAGAGATACTTTCTTATCGTTTAATTCTACGCGTTATCTGACTACTACTCGCTCGGATAATTTATTCTAGAAGTTAAAAACAACTGATAATAGATCTCGTAAATTTTATAATCATATATACAGTTTGTTTTTTGTTTTTATTTTCATTTTTTTTTTAAAATAAATAAATAAAAAATATTAGAAAACAAACAAACTAACAAATCACCGGCAGCAGCAGCAACCTTTTCCTTCCTTTCTCTCACTTCACCATCACCATTTGTTGAATGTTGTTGATAAAAGTCGTTGTTGATGTTACTGTAAATGTTGTTGATGTTGTTTGTTACTATCAGTAATACTAACTATATGCTGTTACCTTGGCGCGCGCTCATTTCCTTCAAGCTCAAAGTCGCTCGCCGTTTCATCATCCAATCAAGTGATATATCGATTGTTTTTGTTTTTTTGTTTTTATTATTATTTTCCAGAAAAACTATTAACCAGACGCTTCCGTTATTTTATTATAAACTCTTTCGGATGCAAAACTGAAATGATGTTGTTGTTTTTTTTAGGTTATTTTGTATTTTTCTGTGGCGTGCGTGTATGTATGTGTGTGTGTCAACGAAAAACAAAAATCTAATTTTTGTTTGTTTTTTTTTTGGAAAATAGAAACTTTTTTAGTGTGTGTGTGTGTGTGTCCTTTTTTGTCCATTTTCTATATAGTCTTTTTTTCACATAAATATACACACACACACTCTCTATTTCTCCATCTATAGCTTCTCTATCTCTTGTACATTCCAATTCTATTGATAGAGTATTAATAAAGGATGATATCGTTTAGACAATCATGGTAAGACTACAATTTCTGAACTATTTTAAACATAACGTACACATGTAGGAAGTTTTGGATTTATGCGATTTCGTTAATACGTGATGGCAAAAATTTTTTTTATGGTTTGTTATGAACCAGAAAAGTTTCCTATTACGCGATTACGCGTTTCCTATTAGGTGATTAAAGAGTGACTTACCGATGAAGTTTTGTCAATTAATGATACTTGTTCCACCTGTTTCAAGTCTTGAGTTAGTTCGAATGATTTAATTTCTTTTTAGTACAACCATACTCATAAACAAAATTTTTAGAAAATATTATATTAAAAAAAAAAAATTCACGTGGTTTATGAAATGTTTTTGCAAATTATTAGCATGCCAGGTTCATCGATCAAACCAAAAGTGTCGTGTTGCAATTCTTAATCTCATGAATTTGTAATGGTGCGGGTGACGCGCTGCTAATCATCTTCCTTGGGTTTCTTTAATGAAAGAAATTTATTCACGGGGGTTTTATTTTCTTTTTCATGCCGCATTAACTCGCTCGGTTTTTTTCCCATAGTTCTTCATGAGTTGTGAGTGAAATTGCTGAAATTATTGAGCCATGGGTGCTGACGAGATTAACAGGTGGATAAAGAGAATGTAACATGTTGGGCTGAGGATTTTCTACATGGAATTTAATTAACACAGGTCCCTGAAACAGCTGTTCAGCTCACCGAGGTATCTCTTTTTTTTTCGAAGAGTGTTTGTAGTTGGTTAGTGAACATTGGTCTTTGGTTTTAGAGTAGTTCCATAAACAAGGTGTTTTTGTGTACAAATTAACCGTCGTTTTATATCACTACCGGGTCATTTCATGCCAAAGCAAACAACAAATATACCTTACATTTTTTGATTTTGATTAAACTTGGTCTACATCATGGCCACCTTGAAAAAAAAAATTCTCCCAAAATTTTGGATTTTTAAGCCTCATACTTTCCAAGATATTAAGGTTACAAAATTACGTTTAAATGCAAAATTTGATTCGGCCATGCTGTATTTAAGCTGCTCTAACGTTTTTTTAATTGTGCTAGAGTTCTGAAATTTGCATCATTTAAAATCTAGTTAAACCAGCTTTCACGTGATATGCAACAACAACAATTTCTAATATGTATATTAAAATAAAAATACTAATATCTTTGAAAAACATTTTTTTTAATTTTAATTTTTTGTCAGAATATTTGTGGGGGTGTTGGCAACACATATGCCCAATTTCAATTTGGGTTACAAATTGGTTAAGGAGATACATAGCCAAGTGTGACAAATTCAACTTTTTAGCATTAAAGGTTCAGCTACACACTGATGTTTTTCACCAACAGTTTCAAGGCCAAAGTTCTCTGGTGAAACCAGTGCCTAACAGAAATTTTTAATGCTAAAAGTTGAATTTATCACATTTTGCTATGTATCTCCTTATCTAATTTGTAACCCAAATTAAAATTTGTCATATATGTTGCCAACACCCCCACAAATATTCTGACAAAAAATTAAAATTTAAAAAAAAATGTTTTTTTAAAGATATTAGTATTTTTATTTTAACATACATATTAGAAATTGTTTGTTGCATATTTTGTGAAAGCTGGTTTAATTAGCTTTCAAATGATGCAAATTCCAAAGCTTTAGCACGATTAAAATAAAAGTTAGAGCAATTTGAATACAGCATGGTAGCTTTAAAGTTTGATTTAAATGTAAATTTCCGACTTTAGTATCTTAGAAAATATACGACTTAAAATTCTGAAATTTTGAAAGGATTTTTTCTTGGGGTGTCCATGGTATATACCAAGTTTCATCAAAATCAAAAAATGTAAGGTGATTTTTAAATTTATTTTGTTCAATTGCATGGAATGCAGTATGTTGCGTAAACGTTGACAAAAGTTCGCTTACATATTACAGTGATACAGGTTGACAATCTTCAGAATCACTGAGCTTCATTTCATTCTGGATAAGTTATTTTTTTTTACGGAATACTGGTTTACTGGATCGATGATTACTGGTTGGATTACTTTCTGATTTATATATAAATTATTTTAATCCGAAATCATTAGAGACTTAGAGGGCAATATTCTAAATAAGCAATTTTTACGGATCACTGATTATTTGGTACTTTTAGATAAACACGTCAGATCCACTCGATGAACAGCTACATTAAAGCATCATAAAGTTCAATAATATAGGATAATAACACATCCGAAATTCATTCCGGATTACTAATTGAAGGGCTGGGGGCAGTAACCGGTTAGCCCCACTTTTTTGCCGAAAAATATTTTTTACAATGGATTAATTGTTTCAAAATTCTGCGTCGTTTAGTACAAGAAACAGGCCAATCTGATGCTCAGATACCCAAATATTATCATAAATGGCGCTGACAGTCAGCATTGGCAAGATTATTGTCATTGAGTGTATAAGCCAAATTAGCTTTACAGCTGTCCACCAGCTCTTTATTATTTGTTGTGTACTAATTTTAGAACATACAACAGACAACTCCATTTCACATTTTTCTTTACCGTGAAAATAAATAAATTACCAGTAAAGTATTTTTGGCACAATATGTAATAACAAATTGATCTGTAAAATTCTAAATGATACATTTCACTGTTCAAAACAGTTTTTTGTCGAAAAATGGAGCTGACCGGTTACTGCACCGAGCCCTTCAATTATTGAACTTGTGGTGGTGGCTCAACTACGCCACCTTAATACATAGATCACAAAACGCCTATACAGGGTGATTCGGTAATATTTGATAAAACTTTACAGGGTGGTAGGGGGCACCAAAAAATAAAAAGTCTATATAAACCTATATTATATCCGGAAATGCTATTAATACTATTACTCGTTGATGGCAGGATTCGCATTACAGTACAACCAATGTGTCAAACTACGGTTTGTAACTTGCAAACGCAGCATTTCTGGACACAGGTCTATGTGAACTTTTTTCTTTCTTTGAGTGCTCCCTACCACCCTGTAAAGTTTTGCCAGATTTTACCGAATCACCCTTTATCAGCTTATTTAATGGTACAGTGAAATACGGTTGTTACAATTACGGATAATGTTATCAATCGGTTACTGTTATCATCATCAGTCGGTCTTAAAACAGTTCAATCCATTGTTTAATGTTCTCAGACGGTTTTTTGTTATCAAAACGCACTAATTCCAAAGTGATCGTAATAACCGGATTCCACTGTACGGTATTTGATTTTGAAAACATCCACCATACAACACCAACACATGTGTACGATACTATAGTATCTTTATTTTTTCTTCGATTGGAGACTTGCATAGATAGGATGAAATTGATATGTCTATTAATTTTATAATTTATAGATATCTTTTTTATCTATAGTAAATGTTTGTTGACCATATAAATGATAAATACACAAATATATTAAGTCTCAACAAAAACGAACATATACGGAAATTACTTTTGTTTTTTTTGTTCACTTTCATTTCCTTGTAGTCGATTTAAATAGGCTTCTTACATCACAGCGTCGAAATAACAAACACATCAGTTTTTCGCACAATACAGACATGCTGCACTTATTTTAATGGTCACCTCGAGCATGTTGTCTCTTTTATTTTGTTTTTATCAGTTTTTTTTTCCACCATAACGTAAGCCATTTTTCTTGGTCATGTCGTCGGGACTAGTGAAAACAATAAATTAGGACGAAGTCATATCTTCGAAGGGGTGTTGAAAATGGATTGTGGGTGAGAACAGAGAAAACTCATTAACTTCGTGACATTTTTTTTTTGGTGACAGTAAAAAGATTTTGCGGTGTGATAAACACGCTTAGTTTGTTTTGTTTTTCTTGTATTTTTCTTCTTCTACGATGGCAAGTTGGCCAAATTTCCTCGAGTACCCAAGGGGTGGCCATTACTCGTGTCATCTGGTCCACCACGAGCTGCATAAGCTACAACCGCGTCATCTTTGTCTCCTTCGACCACTCCAATGGGTTTGGGTGCCCTCCTGAAAATAAGATCATATCATTGAAGGGTTTATACGCCAAATAGAAACATGGTTTTTAATTTATGTGAGTGCTGGTTAAACATGTAATATGCCTATATACTTACATTCGCATGTAAATGAGTGCCACGCCAATCATTATTAGGAGCAGAATTCCTGAACCTACCCCAATTGCGATACCTACAAAAGAAATAAAAGTATAAATAGGAATTACCTTTTATAATTACATTAAATAACATAGTCATATGGTCGATGATTAAATGTTGTCTATATCAGCGTAATTGTATTTTATCGCAAGACAATGTTATGAGGCCATCATCAATGGCTGGTCCCAACACAGATTATTTACCTATTGTTTTGGCTGATGCAACGTTTTCATCTTGTGGACCAGTTGAAGCTGAAATGGTAACGTATAACAAGAATTAACAGGATTGTTAACCCGATTAAGAAAAGTGTTCACTTTTTTTCACCATTAGATTACCTGAGCTGCTTCCATGAATGACATTGCTCGAAACATCCACTGTTGGAATTGAAATTTTCCGTTATTATCGTTGTTTGACATAAGACATTTTGGTAAGTGTAATAGTACTTACAATGACACAGTGGTTCTTGGCCACTCCAAGTGTCGTCCTCTTGACACCATCTTCTGTTCTCACCTTCCAGCTTGTACGCTGGGAAACAATGGTATTCGATGATACTGTTGTAAGTGGTGGTCTGGTTCATTAAATAAATGCGACCATTTTCAACTGGCATTGGTCTTCCGCAATCTACCCCTAAGAATTAGATTTGACGCATCAACAAAACTGTAAGTTCATTTTTGAAGTTGTTCTTTTTTTTTTTACTATACAGAAATTTAGTACTTTGGAGTTAGACGCCCGACCTCGCTTGTGGCGCTACTTGCTTGTATTGCTTAGTATTCAAGGATAGGACAGGTTAGATATAAAAACAAAAATGTACGGTATTAAATGTATGATTAATGAATCAGTAATGATTTATTAAGTATATGTTTTTGTTTAACTAATCTAACCTGGGCCCCAAACCCATAACCCAAGTAGGCCTAATGTACAAGCAAGTAGCTCCACAAGATGAGATCGGGCGTCTAATCCCAGAAATGAATGTACCCTAAATTTAATGCAACTATATTTTCCACACTATTGTCTATATTGATTTAAAAAGTATTCACTGAGCATTTTGGTAGAAAAAAAAGTCAGTGACCTTGGTGACTTGTTTGGTAAAATAAAGTCAGTATTAAAGTCAAATTTAACTCGGGTTAAACTTGATATCACTGTGCGATAACCTAACTAGAGTGAAATGTAGTTCTATTATAATTTATCACTTGTGTTATTTTAACGTGCGATTCCTTGGAAAGACCAGACTTGAACTAAAAGTTAACCGACGCGACGATCAAACGGTTATAACCAAAAGTTGAAAATTAATACGTAGGTCGTGAAAATTTATTCATCACCAATCAGTGCTTTTGGTTATTTTCAACTTTGATTGAATTGGGTATTTTGAACCAATCGAAGGCTTGCCCGGAATAACGTTGCATGTAACAATTCCTAGTTTTGAGTAAATGGCAAAAGAAGTATTCAGCAACA
>JAQIWH010000796.1:0-40259 GCA_034695005.1 Cryptops parisi | reverse complement strand
GCCTCCCCCCTCAAAAAAAAAACAACAACCAGAAATTCATTTCCAACGCGGGCATTTGTTGAATAATTCAATTCTGTACGCATATGACAAGAAATATTATTTCTTCACTATTTCATGCGTTTACCGAAACGTGAAAAACCGAGGGACAAAAGAAAAAAAACAACTTTTCTACTCGTCGAGAAAATGTTCCCTTCTGTAAACCGAATGAAGATCGTAAACTTAACCAACTTTAAAACATGTTGATGACCTTTTGCAACTCTTTTTAAACACTTGCACCAAGTTTAAACTCGGACATGACAGTTTGAAATTCCTAATGCCTAAACTTTGTCTAACTACCATATATATCAAATCTGTCACACAGGATCAGGTAGGAGCTTCACACAACTATATATGAACATTTTGTCATGACTATTTATATTTCAGACACGATATGTAACTATCCGTTAATTCCTATGCTTGTTTATTGCAATCTAATCTTTAAAAAAAAATGCTGACTCAAAATATGAAAACTTATATTGCAGTAAAGCTAATATTTACATTAGGCCATCATAAGTTATTAATTATAGAAGTAACTTATCATTCTAAGGTTAAAAAAAAAAGTCAATAAGTGCATTAGTCTTGTTGACCCTATAATTAAATCACAATATCAATATGAAAACAAAGCAATATTTATGTGGCTTAGTAAATAACTAATTTAAATTTACATGTAAGTTAAACTCGGTTTAAATTGAAACTCGGTAAGGAATAAGAGTTTTTTTAATAACTGGTATCATATTGCGTTAAAGCTTGGTCTATCCATGACGTCCCACAATGATAGTGGTACGATAGGGGTACGTCATGATCTATGACAGTAAAAAAAAATTCCCCACTCCTTCTCACAAAAAAAAGGAAAATTACCTATCTCACTATCAACGCTGAACCCCAACGACACTAATTAATTCGACCAATCAATAACCTACGTAAGGCAACGATTGAGTGTTGTCAGAAAGCATTTAATGTGAAGCACGCACGCACGACACAACATGTGGCTTCCCATATCAATATGCAGCGTTGGTGATCATGAGACACCCTTATATACAATGTACAAACCAAACATGATTTCCTTTAAAGAATAAAACGGGAGAGGCTAGAGTAAATTAAAAATCAACTCGTCGATTAAGATTAAACCACCGATGATTTATCCATGAATGGAGCAAGAAAAAAACAACATCAACAACAAACTAACAATCAGATTTCGTTGAGAGTTGCTTCCGTGCCACCCACATGTTCCAGTGTGCCAAAGTTATGCAGCTCGAACGCTTTTATGGCAACACACGTGAAAGTAGACTTGAGTTATAGTCACGCTAATCTGTAAGTCAATCTACTGCTCCAGGCGGGACGTTGAGAAACTTTTCGAGACATGCTTGCTTGTTGTAAACTAATGGCTTTTTTTTCCCCTATCCTCCATTGTTTTTTCTCCCTTTCTCCCTACCTTACTTCAGATCGGTTCATCGTTTAAAACCAATAGCATTCAACCGAGACAAACTTACGACATCGCAAACCATCTGACTAGCTAACGCTGCTAGGTCTTGATAGTAGAACAAACATTTGCTCATTAGCGCGAGATGTAACTATACATCAGGGGTGGAAAAAACACAACCTAACCTTCATGTGCTGTATAGTGATTCACTCCAATCTCGAAGTGTAAAAACTAACCCTTTTGCGACTCAAATATTCTCACGATTATTCACCTGTGCATACATATTTATGTATATTTATGTATATGCATATTTATGTAAGGTTCTTTATCCATTTTGGATGCCACCGTACTTAAAATAAAAATAAAATATAGTCTATGTATTAATATTGTGTTACCGTCAAAACCCGAATTCAGCTAAAACCTGATCTCATTAGTCAACACCCAATTAACCTACCACGAAAGTTAGGTTAGTTAATGCGGACGAAGGCCGCCAAAAGTTTAAAATGCTTGTTCTAAAATCAACCAATTGATTCTAGTTCTGATGAGTCAAAACCAGAGTTTAACTGAATTTGAATTTTGACGGTACGTACAGTATTTATATGTGTGTTACATATAAATAGGCAGGCTACATACAGGTAAGTAGGTACATTTTTAGGGGTGTACCGATAGTCCTAAGGCATGTCAATTTGGACTACATACATATACATGCATTGTTTACCTATGCATAAGATTATTAGTACCGTATATATTTTCACATATACAGCATAACCGTTTAATGGTGAATGCTATGTGTGCTAAATTCGTTGTGTGGTTAAAAAGTTGCTCATTCACGCCATCGTGTGACACTGCACAGAGTGACATTGTATTGTTGACCGAAAGAAGTGAGGTCTATGTTTTGAAAAGTGGGACAAGATGACATTTGTCCGTGTGTGTGTATATGTGTGTGCGGATGTAATGCGATAACTTGCGAATGGTTCAATGAATTTACTTTAAACTTGCACAAGTTATGCATAAGGGTTAAACACACATCGAGTTCAATTTTGGTAGCAATCGCATAAAAAAGTTTTTAACTTTTTTAAAATTAATTTTTGTTGGAGTGTGGTTTGTTGTTCACAGAACTACTAGTAAATACGTTTTCACATCATACACAATCACGCCAACTTTTTGTATCGCTAACACTAAGCCAAATGACGCTAAGACAAAAGACATACACCAAAACGATGTTAATCCATGCAATAGTGTCCCTTAGTCTGTGCAATTCTAGTGTTCAGAAGTACGACTGTCTCTAAAACAAAAATTCCAAAAAAAGTAAAGCAAACAAATGCAGTTATGTTCTAGGTTTCTTAAGAGATATGAGATGACCAACTTTAGGTTCACCACATCACATAGTCCACAATTTAGAGTAACATGTTTCCAATCTACGTATCGGTACCATATTATAACGGGTGACAAGTAGTAGGAGTAAAATGTAGCTAACTGACAACCGAGCAAGATGATCAAAGAGAAGTTCAAAGAGCACCAGCAGAGAGCCTTGAGTAGGCACGCGCTCCTTGACAAATCGTCTATTTTGGTCCTTTTTAAACACAGGGTTCCTTTTCTTCTTTTTCGGGGCTGAGAGTGGACAACCCATCACAGCAGCAGACGATAGGGGGAAGTTAAGGGTCATGCAGACATGGTTCGGACTGAGAAAACTGGGGAAAAGGGGGAACCCAAGCTGACTAATTGACGGAAACACAATCCCCTCTTGCTACCCCCATATAGGACCCACTCGTGAGGAGATTAAGTTGCAAAGAAGAGCCATCTTTCGCCAGAAGCATTTTCCCCCGAAATTTGTGAAGAGAAACAGATTCCACAAAATAAAAAAAAAGAAGATGAAAACCTTCAGAAATAATCAACGCCGGCCACAGCGAACACCATGCAATAGCAACAGTTACAGAAACACACAAGATATCCAATTTCTCCCCTTGGTAAATTCCAATAGGTCAAGAAATACACACAAGAACCTTAACAAACCTCAGCCATAAATATCTTTTGAAACAAACAAGTTATCCAATTAAGCTTAGTTGCTAATCAACCCGAACCACGTTAACAATCATGGACATCTGAAGGATTTTTATGTCAAAGCTAAACTCGGAAGAACTATTTTAATTGGAACCTCAGTTCTCGAGAAAGATCGTGTTATTCATTAGTTCCACGTTTCTGAAACTGCCTTGGTGTTCAAGCAATAGTTAAAACTTATATGCATGTTTATAAATAAAGTTTTTTAACGAGTGCCTGTGGCGCGCGTGGAATAAACCAATTTTCACGAAACTTTATCCATAAGTAGTAGGTAGATGTAGTGCCTAAGTTGGGGTGGATCCAGGGTAGATCGTAGCCATAGGTAATAGATGGTCTATGGTAGAATTTTTTTACGAAAGTCTACCAATGCAAATTCCGTCTTTTCTACACCCCTTCTTCCCCGAAATTTATGAGTTTTTGTTTTTTGTTTATACTGTTTACAGGTGTTGTTTGCAAAGGGGATTCTAAGAACAGAATTGAGAAAAGGGTTTACTGTTAACACTCGTATTATTTTGGTTATAGTTATATTTAACTGAGAATGAGGGATAGAGAAACTCGTCAATATACAAGCTAAAGTGGTTAAACCTCACTAGGTTTCTTCCGGTCATCATCGGACCGGATATCGATGTTCGTATAATTTAATGTCCTGGTATCTGTTGAATGGTATCTGTTGAATCAAATATTTTGCTGATGCAGATATAGTATCCGCCCGGTAAATGTTAGTTTGATGAAATTTCTACAACACCTATACCGGAACCTCGAACATAGCTTCCATCTCCTAGTCATTTTTAATACACATATCACTATATTACATAAAAAATAATGGATTTTTAAAACTGAACCAAAACTGTATTTGACAAAAAACAAACAAAAACTCGTTGGTAAGAATATGAACAATGCATTTTCGACATTCGTTGTAAAAACTTGTTTGTTAGATGCAACCTGATAGTAGGCGATTCGAGGGACGTTAGCTTACATCCTCTTATAATCCTTGAACGAATCCCACTACCTCATAATACTTTGACGAGGCTTTCCTAACCGGTGGCAGTGGCATACATTGCCCGGATTTGGACAAAGCGATTAGCGGAGTAGAACAACGACCTGGGTCTTCACGACCCAACTCGCCAACCCAAATAGGGTCCTCGTTTCACAATGGGGGCGGTTTGTAGGGTTGTCTCTACCACACCCTTTCTCCCCAAGTGGCCACACAAGGGACCACACCGACATCATTTCACGTACCACTGAATTTTCAGGACTACGACGACTAGGAGGCCTACTAGCAGTAGTTGCAAACCTGTACGCACCGACCGGAGAACTTCGGTCGATTTGTCGCCGGGTGGCACATCGCCCCACTGCGGCCGAACAATGGTTGGCCTACCGAGCGAGAACGGCTCTTCCTACTAACAGACAACCCCCCTTCTGTCCTTTTAATGTCCCCCCTTGCTTTGCTTCTGCATGCAGCAGTTGTAGTAGAAGAGAAAGTCTACCAGTCGACGGTCTTTTGCAGTCTGTCTCTGCAGGCGGTGGCCACAGAGGGCGTCCATTGGCCTCACTCGGCATGCAGTCCAATTGATCACAATGATCAGTCCTTTTTTTCCTTCTGTCAACACGAAGGTTTATAAGGGTAAGCGAACCCAGTGGAAGTTAGGACACCCGATAGATAGAAAACAACAAGAATGTCTTTTTGACTGCTCGTGTTGTTGTTGTCTGTCTGGTAGATGAGGTGGATGATCCACACTGAAGACTACGAAATCAGAATTCCCGCCAATGATTACCGAATGTTCTCTTGAAAATGAAAACCGTTTACATGGTCAACATTTCTCAAAGCATGAAATTAAAAATAAGTAACGCTAACAAAATGTATTGTATACAAAAAAAACTGCACTCGTATTTCGTCTCAGTCTAATTCTGTAAGAAGTTATATATCATTGCTGCAAAGTGTTCAAACTGTTCAAAAGTGTTAACTTTTTAAAAGCGTTTAAATTTAGAAAACAACGTGTAGTTACTAACCAACTAAATTCTAAAATAACTAATCGAAATACTGTAAAATAATACAGCCAGCCATCAAATTTAATTTATAATAATAATTACTATAAATATTTACCCAGTTGTAATCTTCTTTCCGCCTATCTACATAAGAGTAGTAATAGTAATACAACAATACGCTGCATAAATGAGATAAATATAAATAAAGATAAAAGATGTGAATTACAAGTGAACTGCATAATGCGATAATAGTAAACTAAAAATTGTAGAAAAACATAAACACAAGGTTTGCCTCTAGACGCCAAGTTGTTACCATACCAACCACTGGGGTTTATTTCTAGCATAATAGAATAGAAACGTACCGCGATAATAGTTATAGTGATGTACCACGTTATCATAAGACAAATCTGAGTGAAAACCTAAATTGCAACAACGAACTGCAATGGTGAAGAACTGCTCACTATATTTTTAACACCTGATAGATGTGTTACCATACCAACACAAACATAAGTTGTAACTAATAGCAGAGACAGTAAACTAAAACTTATACAAAAAAATAAAATAAACACTAGGTTCACCTTTAAACTCCCCGTGGTTACCATGCAATAATTCGTATAGAATATAATAATTCGTATAAGATTGGTGAAAATCTGCAGCAACAGTACCACTTTCACAAACAGTGAAAAAAAAGAACAACAAATTAAGTTGCCGATACATTATTTCATTTCTTTCCTTCGAATTCATTTATGCCGCGAGGGGGTGAATAGACCCTCTTTTATAGACCCATCGTTCTCACATTAGGCTTGCTATGCTATCACCGGCCATTTCTATGATGAACAAATCAACAGCCTACATCCAACAAAAGGTGGTGCGTGTGTTTAGGGGGCCTGGTGATGGTCGTGATAACCAAACGACAACTCATTCAAATACATGAACCGAGCAGAGAGGGGGAGAGGGTCGTGAGAAGCAGGGTCTTCTCCTCCCCTAGAAGCCTATGCAAGATTGTGACAGGTGTTGGAGGAAGGTCTAAAACACATAGGTCATGTGCACACCGCCGATCATCCGAAGCGATAAAGGGGGAGTCGTTCGTTACGACAAATCACGACTCACCATGAATAATCTGGGCACACGACGCCCGAAAAGACGTCTTCATTCAACGCGCTCAACGAACCTAGTTGACGTGACAGTTCGTATACTAATCGTATATATGAAGAGTACACCTAAAGAAAAAAACAGACCGATCTTGTAGCTCAAGGGATCTAACATTTCGTCACGGTTAACTAAGGCGTGTTTTACATTTGGCTATTTTTATGCAAAACTGTTAAGTTGATGCAGCAATTTTATTACGCAGTCAACCTAATTCAAAACGAGCATGCGACGAGATTAGGCTGAGATATAACCTCATTCTACTTACCCCTTCGAAAATGCTAAATCTATTAATGAGTTGTATTAATTTAAATTTTATACACAATAAATACCAGATACACTGCGTTGACAAGTTAAATTCATCACCTAACCTACAGATCATAACACGTGTATGGTGTATCGTATGTTAATACTAAAAGTTAGCAATTGAAAGTCAGAAGCACGGTGTATAAGCGGTCACCGTGGTCAGAATTAACTGGTGCTAACTAATTCTGTATTTCATGACTTAGTAGCAAATCAGTTTACAGAGTCCTCCTCAATATATATACGAGTTCCTTATATGCGATTATTTTAATATTTGATGAGGAAAATACTCAAGCTTTCTTTATACGCAAGAAGATTTCGCTATTATGCGATTCTTGTGACGCAAATACTGATCCACGCGCTTGATTGGTACTAATGCTACAGAATTGCCACAGCATTAAAATTTCATTTTCCATTTACGCAAAATTGTAGCGAACATAACTCTCGTATAAAAATCGAAAACTTGCTGTGTCCATTCAATACTTACAATTACAACCAACATCGGCAACCTATGGCACGCGCGCCACGGTTAGCACGCAGAACGATTTTCCATGGCAAGCTGAATAAAATTAAATACAGTGAATTCAACTTACGGTGTCATTAAAACACGAAAAAAAGCAAAAAACTTGATAAACGCTTGATAAATTTGTTTGATGCTTGTTGTTTATAAAAACAAAGTACTTATTTTGGCAAGCTGAGTGATTCGCAACAATACTTCGGCACGTCACCACTAAAAGGTTGCCGTTCCCTGACTTACAACTTACGAACAAGATATTTGAAACATCACAAAAACTCACTCCTAGCACATTCTATCTTCACAAAATTTTATTCACCGAGCTTGGCGACACGAAACTTCATAACTTATATGTATTTTGTATGCCCCAAAAAAATTCATCAACTCCCTCACTATTTTCAAAACCATTAGCAGCCTAAGTACGTGCAAAGGCAACTCAAATCCCACGCTAGTCATGTATATATACGTAGTGTCCCACACACACCAGGTGGATTTCTCGTTTTTCTCTGACAAATCGATGCGATTTTAGTCGCGTGCTAGGGTTCCTCTCTCTATCCCCAGGAAGGAAGCAAAAACGAATCGACCCGAACCTTACGGCTCACGTATGGCGTCTGGGGGTACTTTGTTGCCATGACAACCCAACATTTCAGGAAAGGCTTACGACCGTAAAACAGGGGGTTCGGTTCCCTACAACGTGTGGCGGGGGCGGGATTCCTCGCGCTTCGTCCACATCATTCTCATCTTGCATAGTGCTTATTATTGTCGTCGCGTGCTACCTCTAATACTAGCTTACACGGTGACCTATAACTTTCACCGTACTATATCCCCCACAACCTGACATTAAATGAAAACAAACATTTGTTTTTTTTATTACAATTTTTAAATTTTTTTTTTTAAAATTATATTCGATTAACAAAGATTGTATTTGGTTATTTTTCTTTTTTGTGTCAAGTCTTCCAAATATATTCTCTGTTTATAATTGGTTTCACCGGGTGTACAC
Organism: Cryptops parisi; assembly: GCA_034695005.1. Lineage (NCBI taxonomy): Eukaryota > Metazoa > Arthropoda > Chilopoda > Scolopendromorpha > Cryptopidae > Cryptops > Cryptops parisi. The sequence continues at coordinate 31,793 of JAQIWH010000796.1, read as the reverse complement.
CGAATGACACCAACGTTCGTGAACAAAACAAATTGGTTTAATCTTCAAAAATGAAATTTTCTTTGCTGTTATAACTACATTGCATAAACGTCAACACAACAGTATAACTGCAAAACTCACGTAAAACGAAATTTTTAGTGAGATAGCGATCCTTCAATAAATGATCACATAATTTTTGTAAAATACAGTACCACACGCCATCAGTTTTCCACTACCGTTGCCATAAATATAAGTGTATATTGGACAAACTTGCCTAATGTAAGAGCCACACAGAAAAACTTCAAATGTTTGAGAGCCGCAAGACATGAACAAAATTTACACACACGTTTTTATCGTAGCATACACTTCATTTTAATGACCTGAAATTTCTTTAATCTCCCTCTATCTTCCACCATTTCTGTAACACTTTCTTATTATCCTTGAATATTAACATTGATGAGAGCCTCAAATTTAGCCGCAATGTTAAAGGTCAAAGAGCCGCATGTGGCTCGCGAGCCACGGTTTGGCCACCCCCGGATATAATATAGGTGTCCGAAAATTATCTTTACACTAAAGTAGCTACCTGTAGTTGTAAAGAGAATTTTCGAACATCTAACGTGTGTATAAATTACTTATTTCAATGACTTGCTTACTCGTATAAAATAACAATTTTGTTAAAAAACCTGTATATTATCTATTCTTTTACAAAAAATATGAACTAAAATGATATTTAGATATCAACAGTTGATATCAATGATATCAGCAGTTGTACAAGTTGCACTCATAAATAATAAAACCCTACTAATTAGTACAAGAAAATCTAAAACTAGCCAAGTCACTAGACCTAACCAATAATCCCACCCACACTCACATAAAAACAACACAAAATATACACACTAGCACTTAGTGTGGTTTATACACACTAAGTAAATCTGAACCATCTTGCAATAATAGTTGACCTTCGGGTGGTATTATCATCATCACCACTAATAATAAACCAACCTACCATTACAGCAGAACAATATATCGATTGCCGTTGGGATGAGCCAATTGACCCGAGGCGTTTCCGGTCTTTACCTGCACACGCAAACCGGCCTTCACATTGTGTATTTATATAGATAACTAAAAAAAAAACGGAAACCCCCATGCACGTGCAACATCACAAGAAACCCGCAACGATATGGGTACATCTGTACGATTTTTTCAACGCGGCGGCAAAATGAAAGAAAAAACGTGTATAATAATAAAAACCTTATGTTATTTTGAAAAAAAAAATAATAAATCCGACACAAACCTCACTAAATGTTAATCGGAGATATACTGTAAACTTATTTAACTAAAATGCAGAATCTTCATTTGCTTCTCATTGCATATGGTATAAAAATATATACACATTAAATATAAAATTGTAAAAAAACGAGTTAACACTTTTTTTTGGACAATTTTTGACACTCGATTTTTGACAGTTTTTAAATAAAAATATTAATAATTCTGACAATATCAATGATTCTGGTACTGAGCTTGAATAATGTCTTAACCGAAAAGTGTTAACTTCACTTAAACTTGTTAAACATTGGTAAATACTAATCAAGAGGTTAATAAACCATTAAATCTAGGTTTATAATCAATGATTAAAAAAAAAAAAGTCTAAATGACAGATGTGAAAAGAGTATGTGGAGGGAGGCGATATCTAAATATAGGTCTTCGTTCACGGTTGAATGAAGGGACAATTTTGATCTCCTGATAAACAAGACCGTGGTTGTCATTTTTATATATTCGATCCACGCCCACTCATTACCCATCGAGTAAACACCAGCGTTAATGACGAGTCAAATTAAAATGGGTCGTTGTTGCTGAATAATAATTATCATGATATGCCTTAGTTTTGGATAAACCTTTCATTCATCATCCTCTTCCGAAAAGTAAACATTTACACCTCGTTGCACATGAATTCCACACTTATAGGGTAAACTTTGGCTGGTTGAAGAATTTTTCAAGGATTTTTTTTTTAAATATATATATAAAAAAAAATAATGCAAAAAAAAATAGAGTTGGGAGCCCAGAGACTAATTATTTCGGAGTAATTACACCAAGCAAACAGCAACCGGTAATAACTGACTATTAGAGTTTGTTCCCTCGTGAATATAATGAGGGTGCAAAATTAAGTAGCCTACTAACAAGTGCAGTACAATGATGATAAAATCACATTAATGGAAAGAAATGGTCTAATGATAAAAATGAAAACAAAAAACATTCGATAAACAAAGAATAAAATATATATACAGAAATTAAAAATAAATTATCACGATTTTAGAGTGGGAAACATGAATTGAGAGATAAACACGTCTAACATTTCGTCAATAGAGAAAATGATAAAGAAGTGACCTAACGTGTCAAAGTACACAAAAACAACTCGTAAAAAATTTACAATAATAAAATATAAATTAACCGTAAAAAGTTTACATCAAGATAATCGGTTGTTTTTTTTACAGTTAATGTATAAAGAAATGAAACTTAATGGGTCCAGAAAATAAAACATCGAGCGTGTTTCCAAGAATGAATGATTTATGACTAGGGGTTGTGATTGTACGGTAGTTGTGGTCTACTAGCAAACACCAACGAAAATAGGAAAAAAAAATGTATAGATACGACACACTGTATATACCGACTATAAAGGAATAACTATCCGGTATCACTAACAACTTTCATATTTACGATCTCGTAACAAAACAAAGTTTCTCCTCCTACAATACATCAATCATTATTCTGAATACATGACCTGTCAACCCAACACTATAGTTTTACATTCATAACGTTAGGTTCCATTTCCCACCTTCCCATCACCCTTTCAATATATCTTTTTATATACTGTATCTATTCGATCCTCAGAAAAAAAGAGACGAGCCTGACATATGTCCGCGTTAATTTACGACGGAACCTCTTTCCTTTCGATATAAAACCGGATGGAGGCGCCTGTTGCCGCGACATGTCAACCGGATGTGCTCTATTCCATCTCGAGCCTCATTCCCGGAAACTCGTGTCATGAGGGATCAGTCGCCAGCATGTCACGTGCGAGGGGGAAGGATAGCATGCACTTTACCATAGGTAAAAGTTCCCAGAGAGGAAGGGGAAAAAAGGAAATGGGGGAGAGAGAGAGAGAGAGACCGAAAGGTAAGTCTATAATAGAAGAGATGGAACGATAGAAGAGTGAAAAACAAGAAAAATACAACTCACTCACTCTCTCTTCGTGGCAAGACAGATGACCACAATAAGCGCGAAATATCCAACCATCCTTCAAGTCGAGCCAACGTGCTAGCCATCGTAAACAACAATGATCTGTCATCGTCAGAGATGAAAGTGAATACAACGACAAGCGCACGGTGCACTAACTTATCATTTTACTTTTTTTTGTTTGTTGTCACGAACGCTTTAGTTCCGAGTTTCATGCCTCATCGCAAAATGACACTGAATAAGTATTGCATTGTTCTGCGACCACAGTTTTAACGATCTAACTTAAGAGCACACAGAAAATAAACTAGTTCTAACCAATATGTTATAACAACATGAATAAACAGTAATTGTTGTAAATAAGCTTAAATAAAATTATATTTTAACATAAAATTATATTATATCGAGATCAAGAATGATCTTCCCTTACTAGTTTCCACAAGCTTTACCAAACTGAACTATATAACGGTACATGTTTCGTTTTCTGTCGTTTCTAGTGAAATAAGTTGTCCTTGCTATATAATAGTGTTTCACTCGCTATCATCCCCCGCATTTTTCTGATAACATTTAAACTAATGAACGTAAAATTCGACACAGAAATACCTAGATGTATGAAAAGCATGATGATATCGTAGCAAGTGTTGGAGTGGTTGCCATCAGCACCAAGACATGCCTGCACCCACTTCCCATGCTACGGAAGGTATCCACCAACACATTGGGAGACACAGCCTCCATTTCCCGTCGAATGTTTTTTTTGTTTTTTGCAGTTCCATAAGACTGTATGGCTCGTTGTGATACACGTTTCCTTCGAGCATGCCCCGTATAAAGAAATCCGGTGGGGTAAGGTCAAGAAACAGGCAATCTTGGTGATTAAATAATGCGGCGAGAAAATGAAGCTAATAATGTGGTGCTGCGATAAAGCTCGTTTTCATGCTGATGGCAACTACTTTCAACACTCGCTATAAGAGATCATCATGCTTTTCATACATCGAGGTATTTCAAAATTTACGGAATTACGTCCATTAGTGTAAAGGTTATAAGAAAAATGCAGGGGACACACCGGGTGGTCCTTTTACTCTGACACGCTGTGACACTGCTATAATTTACCATTCGCAAAATACAAACAAAAAAACACACCCAAAACACCTTTTTCTTTTAAAAATGATAAGGACCGGTGTTCCAAATAATTAAAAATATATACTTCTTATAGCCAACTTAGGTCTTGGTCTCAATTACAGAAATCATGCTTCGAAGGACACACTGTAGGTAAAGTAATTTAGATATTGAAAACTAGAAGTATATATATAAAATATGAACCCAGTGACGGGTACGGTTTTAAACAATCGTGTGGATTGTTTAAATTCACAACCCGTGGATTTAAGGCAATCCGGATTCACAGATCTGAATAATTATACTGAATAACTATAATAATTCAATAATATGATAATATTATTGAATTATATTTAGAACTACTAACGTCAGTTTTTCATATTCTTTAGTGTAGAGAGTTACGTGTCTTATTACCTAAAATAAAACACAAGTTACCATTTCTTTAATACCTTACTCACCACTGACTACTTATAAATCATGTATTTGTCCCCTGTTTGACCGAGAACAAGAATAATGAAATATAAAATTTTAGTGTAAAAAAATAACAGTTTTTAGAACCGAAACTGGTAACTTTATAGTTCCAAACAACAGTACTAACAGTTATAGTTCCAGACAGTTCAGAAACAACAATTACTGAAATGATTCAGTAACGTAGGTATCCCAATTTTAATCTTTAATTACTCATCCTAAAATAGAAAAAAAAAATACAAATTGTTCAAGCATTTGGCTATAAAACGAATAAAACCTTGCAATAAACACAATTCTACTTCCCGGTGGGGGTTTATCTACAGGGGTATATACATTTTTCTCTAGGTCCATTCCAGTACAATATTTTATTCAAAATCGACTAGCGAAACTGTAATTCGATTAGAAAGTGCACCAGTGTCGTCAGGGTGGAAGAATAAAGGGAGATTTGCTGATAGTGCCATCAGCAATCGTGGGGATGAGTATGTAGCAGCGCTTTGTAAAAATCCCCCGAGAACGCGGTTCAATCGGCTAATGTTTCCTCGTCGAAGAGAGAAAACGCAATTTTCCCAACATTGTCGCTGCTGGGCTCCCAGAGTGATGAGCTGCAGAGCAGGACGAAAAGTGCGACCAAAATGCGATTAGAAGTCGCCTAATGGACGATGCGCGAGACGAGAAAAGCCGGCAACCCTACACCAAAACACGACCCCGAGGAACCCAAGTCCCCGTTACAATACACGAGAATAGACAAGATTCGAGGCGACAACCCGCACACCCGACAAAAGAGACAGAGAACAGAGAACGTTTTATCGCTCATCATCTGAAATCGCCGTTCGGGATCTTTTAATTCCATTACGATTCCTGTTTCTTTCGCCACGTGAAGTTCTAACGAGAAAAGTCTGTTCAGTATTAAGTTTAATTATGGTAGTACAGTTGCCAATGACCAAAAAGAACCAGTGCCTAACACGTGAGAAGAAGGCTGAATTTGCATTTGAAAAGTTAAAAGGGCTGGTCACGAAAATAAAGATTACGGTTACATGTAACTTAAAGATATAAAAATTCGGCGTTGTGGTTCCGATAGCTAAATCGAGATAACGATCTAACAAAAATATGCATGTGATACAGTACATGTACAAAATAAACACTGCAATATGAGGGCTACAACTTACGCGACAATCGTTCGATAAAGTGATATCTGAGAAGCAGCAGCGACACACAAAGGGGTTGTAATAAGATAAAGCCTTTTAGAAGCACAAGGGTGAGAATTAAAACAACGATTTCATCCAATTTGACAATAATTAATATGTGCGTGCTTTTAAAATAGAGATTCAATTTCCTCAAGGTATGAAAATTCACAATTTTTTCTATCGACAAAATGAGCCTCGCAGATGACAAACTGATCAACACCTTGAAATAAAAATTAAAAACTGTTGTTGCATACATTGATTTTTTTCATAGGAAAATGTACGCAGGCAACACTCGGTTAACGATCGAGTTCGGCTCCAAGAAGTTGTTCGTTACACGTTTTGTTCGTTACGTTTGTTTGCCGTTTGTTTGATACCTCTTGTTTGCGTTCCTGTGCCTGTTGTCTTGCGTTCCTGTTCGTTAACGGTAGGTATTGTATAGCCTACGTTAAGCAGCCAGTTTAAAGCATGTACTAAACATCGAATGATTTATAATAGCCAACGTTTTATTAATACATGTAAATGGTATGATTTGTACCCTTTTGTATACGATACGTAAGATAAAATAAAACAGAAAAAAAGTAAGGTAGTTGTATGAATAGTGACGTTCACCGAGACATGCATACAAAAAAAAATATAGAAAAAAATATAAAAATAGGCGAAAAAATGTCTTCGTTTCATAAATAATGGGTTCGTTAAAGCCCTTTGGATGGGGTCTTCCATCACAGTCCGAATGTCGACTTGGAGCTGGCTAACTCGTTTAATTCGCTCGCTAAGCGGGCCACCAAGGAGCACTCGTCCTATGCCAAATTGGACAAGCCACTACCGTAAATCTTCATTTGAACGACCATGGGGTCCCCCCCCTTCTTCGTTTTGCCAACACCAATCGATACTGATTGGATTGGATGACGTTTAATTCATCCATCTCGCCTAACATACACTATACGAGAGAGGGGTCTGCTTCTCTTTATATTCGTGCATTCTATCTCTCTAATGATGTTATCGCGAGTTTGCAGTTTTTTTTTTCTTCTGTTTGTAGTAATTGAAGCCGAGTCATCATTAAAATCACAGCACAGGGCAACGTGTTGGTAGTAGTGGTTTGTTTGCGATTAAACAAAACAGAAAAAAAAGTTGATCGATTAAAAAAAAAAAGGAGAAGTAACCAAGTAGCAATTTTGGCACAATACCATAAAGTCTGGCTTCCAGCCTTTTCACCCATCAAAACATTTCAAACAAATGCAAAAGTGAAACTTTTTATAGCAACGACCTGAGAAACATAAATATTGTATTTAAGGAGCCTTCCAAAGAATTCACGAGGTTAAACAAACCGAAACGATTTAACATTTTTTTTTTATGTTTAAAGAAAAGTAATAGTTTCGAAAGTTTAGATACACGTGTAGCTTACTGTGTGTATACAGTATTCTACAATGTTCTGTATTCATGTCATTAACAATATTCGGTATAAAACACGTTAACTCATGTGTAACAATTATCACTAATGATCAAACCGTTGTTCTATTATACCATCTAAAAACTAGAAAAAAGTACCTGGTACATTGTATGAAAAAAAAAAGATTTTGAAACTCCATAACATTATTTATTATTACTTAACTCATTAACATTACTTAAAAATTGCAAATAGCTTATAAGTAAAAATAAATTTTTTTATAAAAACAAAACAAACCAATGTCTCAAATTAGAGAAGACAAAATATTGCAAAATTTTTTCGAACAATTTAGAATAGAGGAGATCAGTCATAGTAAAGTTAGGAATGCAATGCCAACCCAAAAGTGTGCTTTAATTCACAATTTTAATTATATAGAAGTTCAGTGAAATTGTAGTACTTACATTGTGGTAAGCACCAAAAGCTGTTGAAATAACTTATTCATAAACTTGTAAACTACAGTACAATTCGTGAAATAACGCATTCGCTACCGGTAACTAAGTGCCCATATATAAGGCAGACTGGGATACGTTGTTACACTGGAGTTATTTCACCAAAGTGAAGCAGAGTGAAAGAAAGTGAACGGATGTCATTGAAGTTTTTATATTTCTAGATAATCAAAGTAAATTTTCGCTGAATTGTTCAATGAGTTATTTGGCCAAGAAGGATCAAGCCAAGTGTAGTATTATTTACTATACAAATGTGATCAATATTTGCTTTAAATTGGTGCATGTAACAACTTTCTATAAATAAACAGTCTTATCAGTAAAGAGTTAATTGAAATAGCGTCGTTTGGGGTAGGTCGTTACCTATTTCTTTTAACGTGGGTTAACTAACTGTGACTTTGGAAGTGGTGTATGACTGTAGAGTGTTTTTAATAATTGAGATCAATTATTTAAAATATTATGCAATTATATAAAGATATTCTATAAATTATCTTATCATTTCTTCATCCACATTCCAAAATGTGTGCTTGAAGTAGGTTATATTTATTCTGTAACACTTCACATTTACTCACCCCCGGCTAAGTAACAACTTACCCCATAGGCCTACCAGGGTAGGTTTTTACAGTTTACATGACTATGTAAAAAGTAGATTTTAAGCACGTGCATGAAAGCTTAAGGATCCAAAAAATTACGATTTATGAAAGTTCATATTTTCAAATCCCATAAATATGAATTTCATACTTGTCATACAAGTCATTAATAAATACAAAAAAAAATAATTGTAACAACTTACCCCAATCTTCCCCTACAGTACAGTATTAAAATTGTTTGTTTGATTGATTTATTGTATTTTACACCCTGTCATCAAGAAATAACAGATTTTACAACAGCAATTGTTACATTTATAAGCACTCGCAAGATCTACCCATACAATATTCGCCTCATCATTGGACCACAAGAGAACCCTTTAGAATCTGTCCCTTGATCTTTGGTACTGAGAATACCCATTTTTCAAAACCAAAAGTGTCAAAAATTATACCCATTTCACGTCGTGTCGTATGTGTCTCTTTCTTTGGACTTGGAAAATGAAACTCATTTCAATTACTCCTAAATCACATCCCAATTAGGTTTTCCACCACACTTCTCCCATCCGCTCGAGGTCGCTCATCCGCATCCCTCCCACACACACACACACACACACATATACTGTACACACATCCTCGCAGAAACGCGCGCGCACAGCAGCGAAACGCGCATGCGCCAAAACCCTAATGGCCCTCTCGTCTTCTCCCCACTCTCTCTCTCTTTCTTCCACCATCTCTTCCCGTAAATCCTCATCCCTTAAAACCCAGCATTCATCATCCACCCTCGGCCGAAGATCGCGACAACCAATGGGAAGAGTCGGACGCGCATCACGTGCAACGGTGACGTCACTGAAGAAGGCGTTGCCATAGCCCACCCCCTAGATACGCTTGATGGATCGGCTGTCACAGTCGGCCGAGCGCTGTTTCGTTCGCGCGTGATGGGTCCACCGAGACCCGGGCGAGAGAGAGGGATGATGATATTTTAGTTCGGGAAGAACATTTAAAAAGGGGATAAAAAAAAAGAGAAAGAAATAGAAAAATGAAAAAAAAAGAGCGAGAAAGAGAAAACGACAAAGACAAAGTTTTAAAACTTGCTCGTCGTTGTTCTTTTTTTTATTTTATTGTTTTTAGTCGACTTTATGTGCGTACCGAGACTATAAAAATCTCCCGCGGGGAGCAGAATGATCTTGCGCTATTACAATTCCAAAGTAAAATATAATAAAAAATATTTAATGTGCGGGATAGTGTGACAAAATAAAACATACAAAACTTCTCGTCGTGATCGAGAACAGAGGCGTTTTTAAAACGTTGTTAGCAAAAGCATTCGTATCAAGAACTATGCCCACTGTTTCAGGAAAAACAGCGAGTATTGTATACACAATACACTACTTGTGTATAAATACGACTTGTTATTGTAGTCAATGACAAGTCATATTTTGTTACAAAAGTCCTCTCTCACTTTAGGAACATATTGAAGACAGTCAATTCTAAAATTAATTGAATAAATAAATTAATTAATTCCACGGCATTAAATCTTTGTTTATTAAGTTTAATAATATTTAAACGAAGTTTTAGATTTATGTTAATTTCGTATACACTATGTTATTTGGCTATTACGGGACGAGAGAAATTCTCCCAGAAGCTAGAAAATTTCCCCATTATGCGAAATCCTGTGCCGTGGTGAACGAGTGAATGAACACTCCACAGCACCTGCTATTTTCCTTCCACAATGTGTACATCAATTCCAGCGCAAACGGTAGAATATTTCTGTTTTCATAGTTCATTGAAATTCATTATTATTGTATACAATTGAAGGGCTCGGTGCAGTAACCGGGTAGCTCCAATTTTTTTGTAGCAGTGTCGCTACCTCCGCCCAGAACAGCTGGTTCATATTGTGAAAGTATTTTAGCCAATTTTTTTTTGCCTACCCTGTTATGTGTTATCTGTGTTACTATACATGTAACTTGAAATATGAGACTGTTGAAAAGAGAAAAAATTGGATTGAAACAAATAGTTCATTGCAAATTTTAAAAATGGAGTGGAGCTACCCGGTTATTGCACCGAGCCTTTAATTGAAAGCTTGCCCGGAATAACGTTGCATGTAGCAATTCACAGTTTTAAATAAATGATGAAAGAAATATTTAGCAACACATTGGTTGTCACATATTAGGTGCTCAATTTCGAGTGATATATGTATGTTTTAAGCAGGTATAAGTTTGTTTATTGCCAACACTAGCAAGGTCCATATATGAAGCACAGTTTTCCATAATAATCTCAATACTAAATTTTTGTAACATACAACGTTATTCCGGGCAAGCCGATTCATTTAAAGATATTTGCGGAACTTACTTGATCCTCGCACAAATCGAGTACAATCTGTATTTTATTGCAGCACTAGTGTTTCACGACTCCTACGGTAGTTTTAGTAAACGATTGCACCATAAGACTCACTACTACAATACCATAGAACCCTTTCAACTTATTTCAGAAACATAGTGTATACAACAAGCCTCCCCGTCTAGCCTCTAGATCTAGAAAGTACATTTCCAAAAAATAAATATAAAAACAATAACAGCAACAAATCTACTTCATTCCTCCCTTCTGTTTTACAACGAAATATGGAACGTAAAGATCAGAATCTCTAATAGCTTTGACGGGTAATAAAAAGTACTTCGAATGAATACCTTCGTTTCATGCCTTGTTAACGATTTTTGATGCCTTTGAGCCCTTTCTCTTTTCCTCATTAGCCTTAAATGCACCTTAAAACCAGGTTGGCCACCCATTCTGCGCCAGTGACCCCTGGTTGCCAAACACATCAGACGCTTTTCTTTCAACGACCACCCAGGTAAATATATGCGAGACGAAAACAACGAACCAAGGGGAAAAGAAAATGAAGAACCTTCGAAGAAACTCTTGTTGGAGAGGTGAGCGTTTTAAAAAGTACACGATTTTTTAATGAATTTATTTCCACGCTAAAGAGAAGAGAGGGAGGAAAAAAAATATACGGAGTATATAATAAAGTGAGTCTTTGCCTCTGGCACCAAGGAGGAAGTGGAACCCCCCTCAAAATAAAAAGCTCTTTTCCAGTTGTTTATGACAACCATCGATGAATAAGACGTGAAAATACTGTTGACACTTGGATCGAGCTGACGTCAAGAACGGAACAAATCCGTTTGAGATAAAAGTTAATAAAAACTGCTGTCAAAAGTTACGTCGCTTGGTTCATTAGAGACACTGGAGCGGTGTATAAATCTCGGAACTATTCTTACATCGTAAAATAGTCTTCTAAAATAGTGGTATAATCGGAAGACAATGTACAACAGAGCAGACTGTACATGACAAAATACGAGTTAATAGCAATATAATATTTAGATAACTTCATTAGTCTGCAGTACTATAGAGGGTGAAACACTTAACTGTACCTCCTCGACTTTTTTTTATACAGAAAGCTCTTAATTCAGCAAGGTTACATTTCTGTGAAATCTCGAAACAAAATAAATCTAAATTACACTCACAAATTGCAATAACACAATTGAAAGTCACTACCCATTGATTGCAAAGTACTTTTAATTACGTTTGGAATGAACAGCGACTTAGGAGCATCCTGTATATTAAAAATCACATAGCTTGTCAATTGTGCACTACACGATTGCATAATAGCAAACTTTTTTCTCTTCAGAACGCTTTGATAACTAGGCATTTTCAAAGGGATAACAAGACGCAAAAACTTTCTTTTAACCGCTTTCATTTAACTCACTCTAAAGTTGAAATGGTTCAACATCTTTGAGCTCTTTTCTTGGTAGGTTCAGGATGACCTACAGAGCTGAAATTTTGAACCTAAACTGGGGTCGTGGAATATTTTCTTGTATCAAATTTAGACAGACCAATGACCAGTCAGTTCTGGGATTTTGTCACACGAAGGGTTAGTTTTTCCTCTTAAAAGTGTTTGCTGACGATATACAGTACCTACATTTTAAGCCATTTCGAGCCACCATTCACGTTGCTGTACAAAAAGATAAATGCTTTTTTCTTATATATAAGTTCCTACCTACTTATAGTGTACTACTTCATTACGTGAGCAGCCATTCATTGTTGAGAGTATAAAACCGATCCATCCAAATACACACTTAACATATTTCAGCCGAAAATGAATTTCCACGTTTTTGTCTCAGTAATTACGAGATTGTATACAAGGTTATCAAAAATGCAGTTTCGTTAATTACCGGTACTGTACTTGATATAATAGTGCAAACGTTTAGGTTTTTACCTAAGTATATGTATCCTACGAGTTACCCTCTCTCGGATTGCAGGCTTCACAGTTTTTGAGGGCCTAAATGACCCACTTTTTGACATAATCTCGCAGAAACCCGTCATAGCTACGGACATAATACCGGACGTTTATGAGCATTTTTATCGAAAAAACGTCCAATGTGAACGTAGCCATAAATTCCTCGTCTTTTCAGCGAAAAGTAGGACATTCTTATTTTTCCAGAATCTTGAAAAACAATGAGAAAAATTAATTTGCCATTTTTTCCCACCCTTTTATTCTTTTTACACAGCATGTTTCTCACGATCTTTTTTTCCTAATTTATTAGAAAAAAATTGATGACTATTTACGAATGACGTGTCTTTCGCTAATAACCAATTGCCCTCACACATTCGAGAAACTGCCTTTCCATGTTAACCACAATCTGCAAATACATTTCCATACCCAAGCAGGTATTCACAGACAGCTTGACTCCGCGGGAGGGCTGCATATTTAAATGCTAATGAGTGGATACGCTTCTCGGGTTTCAACATTTCGTCTCTCTCAAGAAGCGAACTGTCCCAACAACTTGGACAACCTTCACCATTACAGACAAAACAAACAACAAAAAAAAAACGCACGCGACTTGCAGTTTTCCACCACTGTGATTGCAAAACAAGCCTCTTTCTCTCAATATCCTCAACATCGTCTCCACCTCCTTTCTCGCCGATGGTTTCTTCTTCGTGGCCAACTTTGAAAAGTCGTTTCCAATGACAGGTTCGAGCGTCGATCGGAGGTGGTCACGACCGCCAACGCGTCAGACGAACTGCCATATTTACACGCTGCCCGCCCAAGCAGCTATCAATGTTGGGTTGGCGTGTAATTTTTACTGCGCTGATGACCTCGAAATAATTACCTTACCTACCCAACAACCCACCAATTCCAAGTGGGTTCTTGTTAGGGCGTGGAAACGAACATACACACAAAAAAAATCAAACAAGAAAAAAAAAACCCATCTAGAACCAAAGTCTCGAAAAACTAAAACTGAGAAGGAAGTGGTGATGCAGGAGGAAAAGTCAATTAAACGTCAAATAAAAAAAAGCCTCGAGATCAATGGTGTGTCAAAATGGTGATCCACCCACTTGTAAGTGAAACTGAAAGGGCTTTTAATGTCCTTTTTTCGTAACATCCTCCTTTTTTCTTCCCCCTATCTACCCCTTTTATTGTTACACAGTACGTAAAAAAAACAAAGGTATGTACATATAAAAAAAATACAGTGATCACATTCCTGGAAGGAGCAGGATATAAAAAAAAAAAACCATTGAGGGAAGAAGAAATTTAAGAAATCGCGGACCATAAACTATACCTTAATTACATGTTGATAAGGGAGTGATGACCCCACTTGTCTCCGTGTTAAGAGTAATTTAAGCAAATGATCGCGTTATACAACTCCTACGTGTCAAAGGCCCTTAAAATATAACGCTGTAAATCACTTTTCCCATTCATCCAACCATAAACCACTCGACCCACTGTACAGGGTGTAACAAAAAAATTTAACAAGTCTCACAACACAATCGGATACATTACCACCATACACTACTGAAGTTGAAATCTCTACATTTACAGAAAAATGTACCCCTAAAATCGCGGAAGAAATAAATCAAATTTAAAATGAACGTTTTAAAGACATTATGTTTATACAAAGTATAGGTTATTTGCGTTGTGCTACATCTCTCCATTTTATTATATTACTTTTTTCAAAGACAAACCTCTGAAATATTTGTAAACATGTTTCGCAATGAAGCTGACCGGTTTGAGATTTGTTATATTCTACATGTGCACCACAAACACAACGTCTGTCAGTGGAATGTAGAATATAATGGGGGCACATTTAGAATGTAATACTTAGTTATATATTTTTTTCTTTGAATAATGTTTAGTATTATGTATACAAATACACATATAAATCTTGATATTAAAATGCATTTATTCTTATTTCGCCAAATTTAGTGACTTGAGGGGCATTCTGTGTTTTACCTAGATAGTTGCAACAAGTAATCATCTTTATAGGCGATGCTGCAAGAAAGCCATGTAAATGTCCAAACTTTAAATATTATGCCTAGTTCTACCACTTTACGCGAGTTTGTAACTTACTCCTGTTCGGTGGTCTAATGGATAATATTTCTGATGGACTATTCATGTTTTCTCTTCCATAGAGTTTCCATCAGTTTTCGCTGATGGAACTACAACATGATGGTGCCAGAGTCAGGTAGGTAACGGTCAAGGTCTTTCTCTCTCTTGATATCACCAAAACCAACTATTTTTTTTCTCAGCTTCGGGGCGAAAACGAGATGTTTGAAAGTTTACTCACGTTTGTTACTTTCAAACTATGGAATAAGAATAAAGGGAATCTCAAAAAAAAAAAAAAAAAAATTTGGTGAAGACAGTCACGTACGAGTTGAAGTCCAACTGTAAAAACGGATGAAGTGAAAAACCCAACGTAATCATTGTTTATTTTTTCCCAAAAAAAATTACCCTCGTCATTTTTACCTCTTTTCAGTGAATTCTATATCGTAAATTCCACTTTCGTTGACACGATGTCTTTTTAATGAAGCTTTTCGTTAAAACAATAAAAAAATTTATTTTTAAAAAAAATCTCTTTTTAAACCTCCCTCATCGGTTCACCAGGTACAAACAACTGCTGTCATCCATATGGAATACACTAGTATATGTAAATTAACCAATTAAATAACCACTGTCACGATTTAACACTGAACAAAAAAAAATCAACTAGTAGTAGAAACAAAAAAGAAAATGCTGTCTTCGAACAAAGATGAAATTCTAGGGCCAAGAGAAATTCAACAATTTCACGGTTTAATATGCATCTGTAACTGAAATTCTAAACATCTGCTTCGTCATAAAAATAATAATTAAAACCCCACAAGATAATATAAAGCACATACAACAGATACAGCAGATGTTTCCCTAGGGACACTAATCCTCAAAACATGCAATTAAAGTACCTCATTATACACTTTACGTCCACTTTGCTATGACACTCTCAACTTGAAATGTCATAATATTTGTCCGACTCTTCTGGTTCTTCCATAACCTTTTTTCCTGGTGTTTATTTTACTTTAAATTAGTGAAATATTATATATGCCAACCTACAAGATAAATGAAAGACCAAAAAAGGTTTGACATTTTTTATAATATCGAGGAAAATGCGTTTAAAGATCTGATCTTGCCTTGCTGTCTATGGACTACTTCGTACTTCTTGCACTAATATCTAATATTCTAATATCTTTGCACATATCATTGTTTTGCTCAAAATTATGCGTTAGGGAGGTAGCATTTCACCTAAAACATTCGATAATGCTTCTAGGTCAATTTTAACAAAAATAATAACTAAACACCCTTTTACACCAGGCCCTACAAATATAAATTTCTAATGGACAACATACGGTTCTCGAATTACGCGAGAGTCACGTTTCACTCAAGTCAAATCTCACATACACTGTATTTAAACTTCTATAAAATGGCAAAACTCGTCACTTGTGCAATACCGCAAAAAAAAAAAAAATAAAATAAAAAATAGCGTTAATAACAAAATGTTTTCGCCTAAGTTGAAGAATTTCTCTTTTCGCGTATTAGCGAAGTCGCACATGCGTCACTCGCGTAAATAGAAAACTCCCTGTTATTACTGTACCCTGTAATGAAGATTTTCAGAATTTCACATTCTATGCAAAAAAACAAAAAAACATAAAAAGAAACTGTCAAATTGTAAACAAAACAGCGAACCTCGATTTCTGAATATCACCAATGTGACGGAAATAGTTTTCACGATCATTCTGAAATCATTAAAAATAGATTGGTTCCCATGACCTTTAGAATGTTCAAACCAAAAGGTCGCGTGAACCAATCTAAAGGACTAATAACATTCCACGCAACACATTGGACTATGGAATCAAAAATTTAAGCGAAATATCCATTCAATTTTGTCATTTACGTTTGCTATATTGATCCATTAAAGTCCAAAACCAAACCACAAACAAGTATACTCTTTATATACCCTACTGCCATACACAGATATACTGTATGTACATACATAATACAAAAAAATCCATTTTTGATTTCTTCATGTTTCAGTTTATGTGAATTAAAATTTATGCAATCTTAATTCGATATTCAACTTATGCATGTTTTAAGTAATTCCATTTTGATTTCCGCAATTTTCGGTTTGTTTATTTATTTATATATGCAATTTTTTTTTGCATTGGAGTTGTAGGTTTTTTTTTATTTATGCGAATGACTTATGCGGTTCTCATTTTATGCGTTTTTTGATACATTGGACTATACAGAATTATGCTCATAAACGACTGCAGATATGTTAAACTCCCAGCTCACAAGTGAAGCTAATATAAAGAGTATAAAAAATATACATATTAAAAAAAAAATAACAAAAAATTGAAAATGAGAAGCGAAAAGAATGACGAGAAGTGATGAGACTAAAGAAACAGACGCTGGCAAAAAGCACTTAAGAGATAAGCAAATAGTCAATTTGTTTCCTTTCAAAAATAATGTGCCATTGCAGGGAGTGGTGGTGGTGGTGTTGGTGACTGAAGTCGTTAAAAGACGAATGAAAAGAAGTCTCCTTTCTTGGCAGGGTTTCAGTTAATTAATCACAACTTTCCCAAGCTTTATTTTTTCTTCCCTTTCATCCTCCTTCTTCTGGGAGAAAGCTAATCTCTATTTATTTCACTCACTTCGGCTTCTGTGTAAACACGAGATTTTTCGCCTCTCTCATGCGTTCGCTCAGGGCAGGCCATTAGACGAATAAATTGGCGCAGAGTACATCGATTAGTGTTGGCGATGCGTGAGTACATGTTGCAGTGGTTCGCAAACGCAATTATACTCCAAGCACGTGTCGAGAAAGATATAATACACTCTAATCATCGAGTCAAAAGTGTACGTTGAAGTAACAACGACGAAAAAAAAAAACAATAAAAAATTGCCATCTTTTATGGAAAACAGAAACTGGTAATCGAGTCACGGTTTTGGAAAACGCAAAGTACCATTCGCTGGAAAAAAAAATTTTCCCAATCGAGTTAAAGCGCCAAATTAACGAAAATGGTGAAACGCATTAATCACGCTTGTTAATCAAGGGATGTTGAGTTAATTAAAAAAAAAGGTAAAACATGCAATGACTGTTTATGATGCAAAACAAAACATGAAATATGTATGTGCAGTTCTTCCTTCGATTATCACCGCTGCTAAGGACACCGAGTATTTTACGAAATCACCGAGTTAAAACTTATCATCGCTGAAATTGCACATTAAACAAACACTTTACATAACCTGATGACACATCATTAACTAACGTGAGTCAACCCCATTCGTCTGCAACAGTGCACTGAATTTTGACAGTGTAACAAGACTAAAAGTATGCTAACATGAACCCCGTATCCTAACCTAAATACTTAGCGAATTCATGATACAGTACGGTAACTTAAATCATATTTTAATCCTAAAACACATTGGACACTTACAAACCACAGCACGAATCGCATAACGAGATTTTTCGCCTGACAACGATAACTTCGACCGTGAAAAGTGTAACAAAACTAATTTAAAAGCATACGTGAACCCCGTATTCAAACCTTAATACCAAGCGATAGTTATGACAGCTTAATTGAAGAGTCTGTTGTAAAAGGGTGTTAACTATTTTTACAATTTTGAGAAAATCGCGAAGATCTGAATTTGCATTGCTGTCTATGGGCTACTTCACGCTTCTTGCACTAATATTTGTGCACATAATGCTGTGTTGCTCAAAATTATGAGTCAAGAAGTTGCACCTAACACATTCGAAAATGCTTCCACGTCATTTCTTGATGTCTACAAAATTTCTCGCCTTACAACCATTGAAGGGTCTGTTGTAAAAAGATAAAGAATGTTAAAGGGTGTTGAGTTCATTTTTACAGTTTCGAGGAAAGCGCGTGTAAAAGTCTGAACTTGCCTTGCGATCTATAGTGCTGCTTCACATTTCTATCTTTGCACATATTGTTGTTCTGTTCAGAATTATGTGTTTTAAAGTCAAGATTGCACCTGACACATTCGAAAATGATTCTAGGTCAATTTTTACAGAAATGTCACTTAACACCCTTTTTACACCAGGCCCTTCAATTACATAAATTCTCGCCTTACAATAATTAAATGATTCCTCACCTCGCATAACTACGAAACAAAACATTGTACAAGAGAATTCGCGTAACTCGACACTTCGAGGGACTCTGTATTCGTTTCCACAACATCGCGATCTTTTCGTCAATTTTCAAATCTCGTCACTGACGTTAATTTTCTCTCCCTTAATAATTGACGCTTCTTATCAGCAATTAACCACTGCTCATTTCCACGGGCCCGCATTCTTCTTTATATACATATATATATTTTTTCATAAACAGACTCAAGATGGCTGGTCTGAGGCCTGCTGCCGGCAGCATGCAGCATGCAGAGTCCTACAGAAAGGGCGGATGACGAATAAATCAACTCGAGTCAGTAAAACAAACAGCCTCGAGCGACCAGTTGGTGGTGCTGACATGTGGGAAGGTTCGGACCCTACGGCGCCTCCAAATCCCATCTCCTCCACCAACTAGGACCATTGAAAAAAATAAAATAATAATATAATGATAATAATCCTAAGCGAGCAACCGACTTTACTTGCCATTTCTACGAACGCCACACTACTACCCCCACGCGACGACGACGACGTAGGACAAAAAACGAAAACGAAAAATTTTACAAAAAAGAAAACAACAAAAACCTGTTCTTATATTTATAAAAATAAAATAAAATAAATATGAAATGATGGAGTGCTTCTGGTTCGTGGCATTGATTTATTCGCGAAATGATATTTAAGAAGGAAGAAAGAAAGAAAGTAATAAGAGGGGAGGTATGTATGATTGCGTCGAATTCACCAAATAATTTCTATACAGTTTTATACCGAGACACGCAAGTTAATTTGAAGACATGGGTTTATATAGATGAAAAAAAAAATTGTTTTCAAGAAGAAACCATCTGCTTTTTGCGCATGACGAAGCTAGTTGCAGAAACCTGTCACTGAGTCATGGATAAGCAGATCTGACAAGGAAACGGATAAAAGAAATACAAAAAACAAAAACAAAAAATACAGTACGGTAATAAAAAAAAAACAAGAAGAAGAAATAAAATGGTAGTTTCCAGTGACAGCAAAAATGCCAAGGATCTGGTAAAAAGCTTAAAAAAATATGTTTAAAAAAAAATCCCAACAAGGACAACTATTCACAAACCGAACTTAATTAGAAAACCACTGCAATTGGTCTACATTGTGGATTTTTCAATGACATTCCAAAAAAAAACAAACTGTTTAACGTTTAACCCAAATACAGTGCAAAATAATAAAAACAAAGTTGAATTGAACACTAATATAAAACACGTAGGCCTACATTAAAAATACTTTTTAAGAATACGCATTAGCCTATCTAGTTTCGCTTTATGCAAATTTAAATTTATGCGATCTTTGAGCAATTCGATATTCATTTTATGCGAGTGTGGAGTTATTCCATTTTCAATTTCTGCAAGTTTCGATTCATGTCAAATTTTAATTTATGCGAGTTTCGAATCGTTTTCATTTGATTTGTGCGATTTTTATTACATTGGACTTACGTGGTTCTCACTTTATGCGATTTTTCGTTCACTGGACTATACAGTAGGCCTATATTATCATAAAAGTCTGCAGATGGCAGTATACGTTCATGTCCCAGTTCATTCACAAACTCACAAAGTCACTCACAAGTGAAGCTAATATAAAGCGTGTAATTAGAACAAAAATCACGTGATAGTAACTATCACGATTAACTAAGTTAATCGAAATTACTAAAATTTACAATGTGTAGAACAAAGCATGAAAGCAGTACATCTATAATGTACAGGTAACAGGTACATAGTACAAAACAAAAATGTACTTATGGGTTAGCTGCCCATCTCGTTTGGGACACTAATGCAAATGAATAAGACAATTTGTAATACTTGGAATTGCTAATAACATTTTTATCATTCTTACCTAACCTGAACTGGAGATGACTGGAGTTAAATCCCAGTTAGTTAAAAAAATGAGCTAATAAGAAGTATACCAAACAAGAAAAACGAGCTTAACTGAACGAACCAGAATTTAGGCGTAATAGAAAACTACAAAACAATCACATGACAGTTGATCGAAGTTACTAAGAAAAACTATCTACAATACTCCGATATCGTTTATAAACTGTTCTAGATCACTTCTAAACTGCACTTTTAAAACATTATCAATTCAAGTTGAAGAGATAATTTGAGACCAAATCATCGAAATGAAGTACAGCAAATTGCATTGTAATCTGCAAATCACATTCGCTATACGTAATAATCCAACATGACGTGAAGAACTTATTATAAAATAAAAGAAGATTAGTCAAAGATTAAAAAAACGAACGCGTAATGTTAGGTAAGTTCGCGTGCTAAGAAAGAAAATCCTTAAAAAAAAATAATAATAAAAAGTTGGACGAAAATGGTTTGCGTGTCAACGTTCCAAACTGTCATTTTGCATCGAGTCTGGGTAGACGTTGAAACTGGCTGACTACTATTGATTGGCGCGGCTCTAATAATCGACCCAAATTAGCCATTTCGTAATTGCTATACACGAGCCAATCGAGCCAACTTGGGACTTGCGACCCAACAAACATTTTCACAACTCATGCAGTTACCAACAACTGAACAACCCCCTCAATTTCCACTTTGCACCAAATAATAACAGAAAAAAAAAGTCCACTTTTGATCGAAAACGTAGATAAAAACAACAACAATAACTTTTGCTATTTTCATCAATCAACTTCATTCGAAATTAAAGGTCACTTTTTCCTATTTCAATTCGTATTTATAACCTTGCGTCTCAATCTAAAATATTAAACACAATCAACGTCAATAGCTCGATTTAACGATTTGTGAAAGTATGTTGTAATGTAATACGAATGAAACGTAACAAGTACCGAAGTGTAAACAAATGCGAATATAAACAAATTTTGGCAATGTCAAATCAGCTCTCATCTTAGTGACTTCTTAAAAAAAAAAAAACCTTTTTATAACAAAAACAACTTTTGATATTAATCTTAAACGACTTTCCGTTCGCATCACCAAACAAACGGATACTGAAAAATCTTAGTCAAATTAGAATTGGCTGTTTACATTTTTCAACATTTGGACCACCCAGAAGAAAACAAGAAAAAACCAACAACAAAAAATGAAAACAAGATGATAGTTTTTTTTATTATAAATGTAACCAAAATAGTTGTTGAAACTACTGTTAACAAGCTATATTGGAAAATTTTTATTCGAACAACACTAGGGAAGAAGATGAAACGTGCAATTACTTTCCCCGGTGGGCTTATCTTTTCCAATTGGCGGAACAAAAAGGAACTAACCAGGAAATAATTATCCCACATTGCCATTTGCCAATGTTGAATGAGGACTATAGAAAAAGAAAAAATTGGAGATATATCTCCTTTGATTTCACTTCCGGAACGATAACGTTCCAGCAAAGACCCCAACAACAAACTAAAAAATAAAAAAACCCTATTTCTTTGACAAAGATCAGTGAAATAGTCAACAGTCATAGTGGTCGACGATTTCTAGTCATACCTACCATACAAGTGTTCGGTTTATACGAGGGTTACGTTCGGCGAAAGCCTCGCACAAAGAAGACAGGTGCAACACTGCACAAAATCGCACAATAGCGAATTTTTCGTGCATTATGACGGAAGGTTTGGAAGGTTTTCTCGTCACACATTCAGCGAAATCGCATAAATCAAACTTTCAGTATTCTAACCCTACTACAAAACAATTGTTTCCCGAAATAACTCATTTCACTCGCGATATTAAGATCAGAACAATCAATAAAATTCGAACGTCTTTTTTTTCAAATTCACTTTTTAAGAGAGTTAACCGTGAAACAACCACTTTCACTTTATTGGTTAATCTGTTATTATAGTACTAGTAAATAGCCCGTCAAAAAATGACGGAAAAGTTGTATATTTTTTGTTGTTTTCATTAGGCAATTCACTGTTTTGACTCATGTTGCTTCGCAAAATTCTTTACAGTTATTTATTCTTTTGACTCATATTACTTCGCAATATTCGTTCAATTAGATTAGAGTATCGATTTCGGTATAAGTTTTCAGCATTTTCACACATGATACGGTAGCGCTACTATAGCTGGTGGTGAAGAGAAGGCGGAGGAGCTCGCAGCAGTATTATTAGATGAATAAATGCTGGCGCAAAAGTCACTTCACAATTTTAAAGTAAAAGAAAAATAAAATGAGAGAAATCAATTTAATATATACAGTATATGTTTGAAATAATAACAAAGTACATTTTTTGAAGTTTTATATAAAGTTATTTGATATGTAATATCTTTCAAATAACGTCCTCCTTCGCGTTGACATATCTGTGCTCTTTGCATACCGTAATTGTAGTAGTATGTTAGGTAGGTAGGTACTTGGGGTTTAACGAGGGCACCGACTGGCTTTTACAGCTATGTCATTTGGCCCTCAGACTTTATTTAAATCAGAAATACAGAAATGACGATGAGATGAAGATGATAAACATGGAACAGGGTTTTATTAAGCAGAAGAAAACGGGAGTGCTCCGAGAAAACCTGGGGCACTCCCGTTTAAATACAGAAAACTACCAACCGAGCGCTTTAACAACACTTGCACAATTAGTTTTACTCATTTTACCAAAAAAAATATATAAATTTATTTATATTTAGCAATTGGTATTGCATAAATCTAAATTTGCATGAATCGAAATTCACATCAATTTAAACGTGGGGAAACCAAAAATGGAATTAATCAAAACACGCATAAATTAAATATCGAAAATATTGAAAGATTGCATAAATTTTAATTCGCATGAAACATGCAAACATGAAAAAATCAAAAAACATGCAAAAAACATCAAAACATGAAAAAAATCAAAAATAAATTCTTTGCATTATGTACTGTACGCAGACACAGCACATCTGTATGTATATGACGGTATATACGCTTAAAAAGCATTTTTAATGTACTGTACTTGTTTGTTTTTCCAAGGCCCAATGTCGACTAATGCCTAGTATTCCTTAAAGAATATCCCACTTTTGTCAAAATCGGATCAAGTTTTTGATAAATCCACAACAAAATTGTGATTTATGAGCATTGTAGTTTCTGAGCATCATTTCTGGCCGAATGTATACATTTTTTATATTAAGCAAAAGGAAAAACAATTACATCATAGTTTGATCCAACACGAGTTCTCCATTTTGTCGATCATCGATCATTTTCATGACGTTGATGATTCTTTGCGACCAAATCATTCCCATTGGAATCTTATAAATAGGAAATGCAAACCGTAAATGCACCTTTTTTTTGTGTGTTGTTTTATTCTTTTAATGGAGTCATTTGCATTACTCGATTTCACTTTATTTGTTCCCATCTAAACGTTGCATAATTCATAGACAGAAAATGTAGGTTAACGTGATAAAGAAAAGAACTATACCACGTGGATTTTTTTTTCAAGGAAAGAAATCGTCTTTGGTTTCTCCAAAATCCAGAACATTGTTCGTGGAATTTTCGAGACGTTTGATGAAATTTACTTTGGTCGCCAAACAATGGTTTTGTTTTTTTCCGGATTCGCAAATTTGTACCTTTGAATGTGATCACCAGGTGCTCTTAAAGTGGAAATTCTCTTCTCTAAGGTCTTCATCAGTTTATTTCTTTTTCTTTTGGTTTCTTTTGAATTTCTGTACTCTTTTTTCTTTCAAATAAGTTGACAGTTGATTGCTGTTTATAAAATTTATAAACTTTATTTTCGTAATGTTCGTTTCGGTTGAATTTAAGTGATTTAAATTTTTGTATCTTAAATTAAATTTATTTTAGTTTGTATTTCTATATTTTAAATTTAATGTAAATTTTGGTATTTGACATTTTGTAAATGTCCTTTTATAAAAATTTTTTATTTTACTTTTATATATTATTCGTTTTCTTAATGCGCATAGTAGTTTTAAATGAAATTCAAGTTTTGTAATCGAATTTGTAAAATATATTTTGTCTATTTTTTTTTCATAAAAATTATTTTATTTTTCTTCATAAAATTTTTCATTGTTTATTTTAATAGCTATAAACCATATTTGTTATAAATTAAATTTACATTCAAAATAATTGCATAATTATACATTTTTTTTACAACCTTTTATTTAACTTGACTGGTCGTAAAAATTGTTTCAACATGTTTCAATTTTTGAAGTTCGTTTTTACATATGTTCCCAGTATCGTAGACACTTTAAACTTGGTATACTAATCCTTTGTTTTGTTATAAAAAACAAAGTTTTTTATATAATCTTGTATTATAAAAGTTTATTAAACTTAAGTTAGTTTAACTTAATGTTCTATTTTTGATAGAAAATCACTGATTCATCAAATTCATTAATAATATGTTTAATACGGTTTTTTGTTTAAGTAAAAAGCTAATTTGAATATGTTTAGTATTGTACTTGTTTTAGATAAACAAAATTCACTAGTTAAATGAAATATGCTGTTATTGTAAGCTTGAATTGGAATTGGTTACACGTGTTCTTTTCAGTTGGTTTAACATTATTTTTTGAAACAAAAAAGCAGCTATAGTTTTGTGGTTCAGTTATAAAGTCGAAAATCCCGTTTGAAAAGTTACCACTTTCGTTCTTATGCTTTTTTATAGTTCTTGAAAATTCCTTTTTTTTTCTGCAGACTTTTTCAAAATCGATACATTTTTTCATGTTCTTACTCAAAATAAAGGAGGTTTGTGGATGAAAAAGAAATATGGAATGTGTTACTAGATCCTACAATACGAAAAAAAAAATTTCTACTCATAAATAGGTATTTTTATGACAACATTTTTTAAAACCGACGTACAGTACTTCTACGTCAATTTTTTAGCTAAAAAAAAATAATAGCTATTTCATTATTCATTTATATATTTAAACATCCGAAGCGATAAAACATTTGATGACTCTGGATCACCCTTTATAAACGTTCTGTCAAAGTTTAAAGAAGTGGTAGTTTAAGAAAGAAAAAAGAATGGTGTTTGTCGTCGGGTGAAAGGGGGTAATAAAAAAAAATAAGGGTTGGAAATATCTCGATACGTGACAAGCATTCATCTTGAATCACACTGTATAGAAGGAACGAGTTTGTGGCGTCGAATGACTTTTATACAATGAGTTCTAAAGAGAAAATTGTGGTGTGTTAAAAAGCGCGTAACATTTTGGCGTCAAAGGGTTTTCAGTTTATTTTTATTTTATTTTTGTTCGGTTTCATTCTTTATCGTGTGTGTCTTTTGTTCGTTTGTTTATTGTTGCTCGGTTGTGTGAAAAGAAAGTTAAAAGATATTTTTTCTTTTGGACGGGTATATCTTGTTAAGGAAGATTCTTGTCACGAAATGTTGTTTGGTCGTATTGTATTAGGTGTGTTCTCATTTAATTACACATCAAGTTGTGAAATCTCTTATTATAAGAGACTAGCTATATTTGAAAACAAATTTTTAGCTTATGTTGCCTGGCAACATGTCATTTTAGTTTTATGTATTATTATATTTAGAGTAGATAATAATTGAGCAGCTGCAAAAAAACATTTCTGATTTCGGTGTGACAGACAAACAAACATACAAACATGCAGATCAAGCAAATTATATTGTTAGAGATATAATACGGGGTGAATAATAAAAAAAACTGTTCCACCGGAATACTCGGACAGTTATTATTACAGTATAATGAAAATGTAATGTATACACTACACTGCATTACACTTCTGCTGTACTGGATGCTTTTAGATGCTTTACTGTTTCTATTGTTATCACAGTTGGATTTTGTTGAAAATAAATGAAACGACACCGGAATATGACTAAATAGATCATTAGCTACAACTTTTTTATTTTATTTACGCGGTCCGAAAGAACCAATAAAGAAGGAAATAAACAAAATAAAAGAACCGGGGAAATAAAGGGGGGGGGGGAAAGGATATCAAACGGTATGAAATAAAAATAACACAATGGAAATTGATAATTCAAACAAAGATAAATATCAAAACAAATAACGGTAGCGCACAAACTATAAAAAATAAAAATAAAAATACAGAAAATTATCATTATTTAAGGGACCAATAGCCACTTGTTTGCGTATCCGGTGAGGAAGTGAATTCCAGGTCCGAAACGTGTTGACTAGAAAATAATTGTTCAACAATTAAGAGTAGATGGTTTTTCAAACTTATACGAATTTTTCTCACTTTCGATAATGACTCATTGGGTGACTAATGTTGAGGATCAAGAAAGTTAGTTCGGTGGTACCAAATTAATTTATGAACTGTCAACATTTTTAGGACTTTACATTTAACGGTAATAGGATTCGTGGTCCAGCCAAAAAGTAACCATACGATGTTATTATAAGCACTTTAAGTTGCGTAATGCGATACTGTCTAGCATCAGACCAGATAACAATCCCATATATATAATGGGAGATACAGTTTTGGAAATAAATAAACTTTTTCCCTTCTCGTAAGGGTAAGCTTGATCTTGATACGTTTAAACAAAAAAATCTGTCGATTAATTCTAGCTACAATTTTTTTTAATTCGTTTACCAAAGGTAAGATGGAGATCGAATTCGATGCCTAAGGTTGTCGTAAATTGGTGTTCTGTTACGCTAGGGTTAAACTTTATCCTTTGCATTTTAAGTGAATTTAAACGCATATGTTTAGAAGTACACCATTTATCAATACTATTATTGTCTTGTTGGATCAGGTAATCTGCAATATGCTTTTCATATTTATTGTAAGAGTAAAAATAATTATTATCAGCATAAGTGAGTAGGCGAGATTTTAAAGGATAATTCAAAAAGTGTATCTAACATCTAACAATATACTTGGGCTGTATGTTAGTTTGTTTATATGTTTGCATGTTTGTATGTCTGTCACACTGAAATTAGAAATGTTTTTGCAGGTGCACCTGTAGATGCAAGTGCTGCTCCATTATCACTTTCAATACAATACACTAGAATGACGTTATATTGCCAGGCAACATGATCTGAAATGTTTTCATCATTGTTGTATGTTTTAAATAAAAGCATACAGAGTCGATGCAAGTTGAGTTCCCTGTATTACAATGTTAAGGGAATTAACATTGGTACAGTTATCTGAATTTCTTTGTTGAATATGTAGTCATAGATCAATTACAAGTTTTGTTCTGGCAAACCAAGACTTAAAACCCGGTTAAGAATAGCGGAACAAGGGACTGAGTCAAATCGGTCAGCTATCTTTCACAAATATTGCAACTACGACTCATGATTTCCGATGTAACAATGCGATGACCTTCACATTTTATTTAAGATCAATGAAAATACCACCATCGCAAAGAATCTATCAAGGTGCTATTATATCCCAAACTCAAAACATCTTCGTTATAACTTACTGTAATAGCCTTACAAGTATTCCCATGGAACCATATTTCTCACTCACCCTGTACATTTTTCTTGGAATGCGCATCTGATTTTAGCAACAGCGAAGCGTCAAAACAGTGGTGGGGCGTTTTGTTGATAAGATCTTATTAAGCATTATTAATTAAAATTGTAATACGATACAATTTTGATGTGTCCTATACACTTATGGGAATCAGAACACGTGCATCGTCAACATTTAATATTTTGTCAAATTTTTGTGACATATCTTTTCAATATTTTTCTTAATTATATATTGAATTTTTTGTTTACATATTCAGTTCTGAAATCTTTATTTTGAAAATGTTATTAAAGTATTAATTAAAAACGTAACTCGATATATTTTTGCAAATATATTGAACTGTATGCATGCGAGTCCAAAAGTCACGCACCATATGAAATATAATATATTGTTAATCAATTTGTCTTGCATAAAGTATACTCTTTATATATTAACTTCACTTGTGAGTGAGTTTGTGAGTGAGCTGGGAATTTCACGTATATTGCCATCAGTCGTATATGAGAATATTCAAAAAACGCATTAAACGAGAACCGCATGAATTCTTCGCATAAATAAAAACCACAAATGTAAAAAAAAAAAAAAAAATTGCATATGTGAATAAATGAATCGAAACTTGCAGAAATCAAAAATAAAATTAACTCAAAACTCGCATAAATCAAATATCGAATTACCCGACAATCGCATAAATTCAATTTTGCCTAAATCGACATTCGCATACATCAAAATTCGCATAAATAGAAACTTGCAATAATCAAAAATGTAATTACTAAAAAAAAGCATAACTAGAATATCGAATTATTTAAAGATTGTTTAATTTGTATAAATCGAAATTCGCATAAATCGTAGAAATTAAAAAATAGATTTTTTTTCTTTTTTTGCATTATGTATGTACATACAGTATATCTGTATATGACAGTATATAAATGGTTTGCTTAAAAAAACATTTATATTGTATTTTTGTATTTATATATCGCGCAAGAATATGTTTTGGCTACAATTTATTGGAAGTGCCTGTATAGAGTTAAGTGTGGGTTTGTTATTGTTGATATCTCTAACGTCTGTTGGTAGGGCGAGTCAAACATCTTTTACTGCTCATTCCTGCTTCATGTCATAGAAACTTAATAATGAAACTTGAGATGTCCAAGCTTTTCATAGCATCATTATTATATATTATTATTACTAAAGGTTCAATAGCCTTAATATAATGAGACAACTAGCAGACGCTTTTTGTATTTTGGAATGTCTAGAATACAAATTTTATCTCTAAAATGTTTCCCAAAATTTTTCTCAGTTTTACACTTGAAAAAACAGTATGAAAATATTAAATTTTTTTAAATCCAAATTTCTGATAATCCGAACTCCTGGATTATTATCCTATTTATCTCTTTTTCCGAAAAATACTGCAACAGGCTAATTGGTTAATTGAGTGCAACGTAACGCACTCATGAAAGGTTTCTCAACGACGACATTGACAAGCTATTACTGAAGAGATGATCACTTAATGCTATTACGTCATTATCACGTGATAGTTCTACCACCAAAACACGACCGTTTCATTAGCGGGTGACCTTATATCCTCATACTATTGATCTACTAAAAAATGTTTTTTGCTATCCCATAAAAAATAGACATTGTATAGAAAACCTAGATTCTATACATTGCCGGTATCATGTACTACGTTTCAGTTTTGAATGAAAGATGTACAGTAATGCCAAAACAGTGGGGTATTGAATAATCAATAAAAAGGGAAAGGGGGTTTGAATGGATTGTAAGACGAATTGTCTTTCACTCTTTTTTTTTTTTGTTGATGGATTGTATCCGATGTAGAGTTCACGCATTTCTATCACTCGTTTTCTTTGTAAGTTTTTTTTATTTTTAATATATACATATATAGTAGATACGTTAAACAATATTTTATACTATCAAAGTGTGTGAGTGAAGTTCGGGATTCCAGTTACTTTGAAGTTGACTAAGTTAACGTATCTTCGTTTTTATTCACTAAGCGTATCTTCGTTTTTATTCACTCTTTATGTTTTATTTATTGATCACTGTCAACCTCGGTGGATTTCTTTTCAATTTGATTAAATATTTTTATCCTTTGATATATTCAAGGAATATTTTATTCATATTCGCGATAAAAGTGGCAATCCGTAATAAAATAAATCACTGTACCATATGATGTATGAAAAGCATATGATATTATCGTATACAGTACGAGATGTATGCCCGTGTGACAAACTATATAGTTTTTAATACTATATAAAAAACAAAAATGTGATGACATTGATCCGTTGAAAGTTATTGTCTAGTGATGCCTTATAAACTTTTTTTTTTGCAAGCTGTAAATTTTTTTTTTTTAATTTGAAGCCAATTTAATTTTAAGAAAATATGAATTTCTAAGGTATCATTAATTAGTTTTTTAAAACACAAATCGATATCCAAGTTTATAAAACTTTTTTATTTCCGTTTTTGATTGATTTTTTTGTAACGGAAATAAAAACAGGAGTTGTTTTTTTCATTAAAATAAATTGATAAATAAAAAGTTTGCATATAATTAAAATTTTTTTTAACATTACATAAACTTTTTTTATACATAAAAATAATATTTTAAAATGAAATATCATTACATTTTTTTCTCAGCATGTTATGTTGATTTTTACTATTTGTGCTAGGGATTCCCTAAATAGCGTTGTGTAAACTTTAATCAGCGAAACATTAGAGAATTAATTTGTATGTAATCATTTTATCATTTCATCCAAGTCAATATTTGACCCATAAAACATGCGTTTGAGGTTCCGAAATACACGCGCAAACAGTTTTAGGAAATTAAAAGCGACTGCATAAGCGTCGAGTGCTGAATCCACATTTCGTGGAGACAAATTAGAAACAAATTAATCCATGTTTACCACCAACTTGTGGCTTTGTAACATTAATTGTTTCTAAGTTTAGCATCGTTTTCCGTTTCACTAAATCACTTTAGATATATGTCTGTATGTTACCGGCAATGTATAGAATCCAGGCATTCTGAAAAAAAAACTCATTTCTTTGTGTAGAATTGAATATAATGTAATATAATGATAGGCAATATAATGATAAGCCACACTTTTTTCAAACATGACATTTTTTCATCAAACTGCTTTTCAGTATTATTTTTTAGTTAGTTACTTTATCGTTTCTTGGATTTTCCAGAAAATTGCAGACTAATATAGAGAATCACCTTGTTTGCTAAGTACGGTACTTTATGGAATTTCTAACGATATAAACAAAACCGGTTCTCTTGAACAATTTCAAAAATGAAACTCATCATTATATTGCCATAAGGCCTTTAATTTTACATTGTATTTTCAATTGTATGTTTTATTCACAATGCAATTTTATCCAAAATACTGTAATAAGATGCACTGAACTTTGGGTGAAAATAAAAAGTGACGGATACAATACTGACGGGGAAAAAGATGCGACATGTCGAGTTTTTAATTAAATGGAAAGCTTTTCTCGAGTTAAAGATGGCATACAAGAAAAGTACG
>JAQIWH010000795.1:0-40310 GCA_034695005.1 Cryptops parisi | reverse complement strand
TCAATTTTTCAACCAATTGAATTAATTTCTTGTATTGCTTGTTTGTCCCAACGGGATGTAAAATAATAAAATAAAAATAAATAAATAAATAAATAAATAAATAAAGATAAATGCTTTTTTCTTATCGATAAGTATACCGCCTCATGACGTGAGCATGAGCATCATTGAAAGTAATAAAACCAATCCATCCCAATAAACACTGCCAAAAATACGTATACTATACAGTATTTCCACGTGTTGGTTTCAGTAATGACGAGGTTGTACAAGAGGTTATCGAAACGCAGTTTTCTTTTTTAATTAATGACTTGTTTTTATTATTTATTGAACGAGACATTTTTTGTATTTAATCACAGTAGAACGTTGTCGATGGGATTTTGGTACGACATCTTATTCATGATTGACGCGTTGAACTCGTTATCGTTACCAAAGAGAGAATTGGTTCGTGTTGGAACTTGGACTCGTATCTACGGGACGTTGGGGGTTGAAAAACCTTATCGACTCAGTTCGTTCGATCACATTCGATTCGAGAGGGGGGGGGGATTTTTCCTACTTCTTTGCGGGGGATTGGAAAGGGGTATTGTGGTATAGAAAAAGGTAATAACAGCGAATGTAGTAGGTGGGTGGGGTTGTGAGAGCTGTAGTAGTAGGAATAGCGTCGAAGAGGAAAGCGCGTATCCCATTTTGTTCTACCTTTTGAGGGGGCGATAAGCGAGTGACAATCGGGTGTAGAAAAGGGTCCTTTCACGTGTCGTCCGATCGATGGGGCGCCTAAAAGGCAAGCCCGGTCACGTGACCAAGGCGACGATCGAGGTGGCGATCTCTTTTGTCGACTCGGTTCCGTTGTTGCCTTTCAACTCCTCCGTTCGTTGCCTTTCGTCCATTTTTCTTCTTCTTCTTCTTCTTCTTTTTCTCATTTTTTATCCCCCTTCTTTTCTGCTTTTTTCTCTCTTTCTTTTTCTATCTCGGTCTCCATTTCGTACCATTATCGTCACCGCCATCGTCGCCTCGCGACAGCTAATCGCCAATGACGTCACTTGTCGTGGAGAAAACCAGCTTCTTCCTCTTCCTACTTTTCATCGATGGCTATCGTCGTCTTCTTTTCTTCGACCACCTTTCCATTCAACAGGTGAAATGTCTTTTCTCCCCCTCCCCCCTTCTTTTTTTTCCCTTTCCTTTTTCTTTTCCCATATAATAATATACCCCTTCTCCTTTTGGCTTGGTTCTCGTGCTGTGCCTCAATACCTCTTTCTTCCATTGACCACCCACGTCCCTTTGTGATTTATCCCTCCTCTCTTTTCTATCCCTTTTTCGTCTCGCGCTTTCTGTATCTTTCATCATTTTTTTCTGCTTCTTTTAAGGCCTTCAAAACCACTTTCACCATACAATACCGGTGAATAGGGATTGAATTGAGTCTCCTGCGGTGCTTCGCGCCATTCATTCGTTTTCATAAAGGAAAGAATGAAATTAATAACGAAAGGTTCTAACACCATCCTCGCAATAAGGTTTAGTTTGTAATAAATAGTTAGTTGACAAAGCGGCTCTTTTTGTTCCTCCGTTTTGAAACTATCGCCTCTTTAGTTTCACTTTGACGCGGACCTGGTGGCGTCCTCCCTCGACACTCGTTCAAATTAACAGTCGTGTTTAAAAATGGCGGAGGGTTCGAAGCGGCTGCTTTGATTTTCGACATTTGGTTGGGTATGGGTTGGCACGTTGAACAAAATACCAGCCATTCTGGGTGAGTCCTATTTGTTTATTTATTTATAATGTCGTCGTGTTATTTATAGGACTTAAGTACAACGATTGTAGTTGTAGTATCGTGCGATTTTAAAGTGTCAACACGTCATGGATGAATGAAGTATTAACGTTATCGACATGTAGCCTATCCTTAGCGCAATTCGAAAGGAACTTTTGATATGAGGAATTTATACAATATTCTTCATGTTCTTATACGAGGGGAGGGGGTATAACGTGGACCATGCCCCTCTCCCCCCATTAACCTGTAAATACTGTATTGTAAAACTCAACGTGAAATTGGGAATAGAGGTGTGCAGTATTTTATTATTTTTATTTTCAAGATTCACATCTCATAGAGATAGTTTAGATGTACAAAAACATTACAAAATTCATCTGTTTATTAAACTTTGTAATACATGATTAAAAAAAAAGGTATTTTTTAAAATGAAGACAGGTAACTGCACATTGTTTTTTGCACATGTATAGGTAAAAGATGCATTTGTATTATGTACCCGCTATCGGAATCAATATTTTCTTTTATGTGATGTACCAACCCCCTAAAAAAACAACAAAACCGGAGGTCTGACAATATCTGTGGAAAGATAAGCACTTTTAATTAAAAAATACTGAAATATCACCATCAGACGTGTAGGCTATAATGGTAGGCTCATGGCAAAACACGTTCATGTACCGTACAAACGACAAATGACTGTTACCGGTTGACAAGTGTTTTATATCACTTCATAAATGTTGAACAACATCACATTTCTAGATTTAAACTGTTTATATTCTCGATAGAGCTGTTTAGTACAGTGTGGAATCCGGTTATTATAATCACAGACAGTTATCAGTCCGCTATGGTGATCATTATCAGTCGGTCCCAAGACACTGTTTAATAATAATAATAATAGTTTAATGCATTCATACGAACAATATTACAAAACAAAAAATCAAACACAAATACAATAATACATAAAAAGGCAAAACTAAAAATCAAGACAAGGCATTAATACAACTATATGATATAATATATGTATGTATAATCAATAGTATAAAAAAAAACCACGAGACATGAAAACTTCAGTTAGAAAAATTCAATACAACACTAGATTCATCTTCCGGCACCCCTACTTTGTTACGACTTTTCCCAATTTCATCAAGAGTGACGGGCGATAGGTGCATAATTTGAAGCCATATCACAATATCATGCTTTTAAACAATGTTACCGCCAAATCCACCTTCAAATAAATTTTCAGCCTAGTTTTCGTTAGGCCTAAGAACAAATATTGTAATAATAATGATTCTAAAAATATCAAACGTTTCAACAGTTTACTCTTACTGTATAGCCATATATTGCACACTGATTAGTGCTTCCCCCCCCCATTGTCTTGCTATCTGTTCTGTTTCTCTTTTTATTTTTATTTTTTATTTTCAAAAGGAAACACCCCGAGCGGGGTAAAATTACATTACAGAAAGTCATTGGAGACCATGTATAATATGTCTAAATAAACATGTATCGAAATGTTTACAATCTGACAAACATATAGCGTTTGTACAATTCAAGTTAATTTTCCGAAGAGATGTGGGGAGAGAATTTCAATAGGTTATTATAGTATTAAATGGAAATCGGTTATTAGCCTATTCCGACACTTTTGGTTTTGTTATTGTAAATAAGTAATTTTGACGTGTTGTTGGTAGGTTTACGACAAAATCTTTTAAATACGATAGAGGGTGGGTGATCAGTCATTCTCATCGCTTTTCCTATCTCCATAAGGCGATGATATAAAATTAGTGTTTGTTAAAAAGTGTTTGTAGGATGACTTACAAGAGGCTCGTGAACATTTAAAAACCATGGATCTTAAGGTTCATTCCAATAGTTGAGGGCCGCATAAGGAAATCTATTTTTTATGATGGGATGGATGAAACGAATTTAGTTCCAACTTATATTGACGAGTATTCCGCTTAACGTTTTGTTTCCATTGTTTAATGTTATTAGCCGGCAATCAAAACGCATTGGTTCCCAAAGTGATCAAAAACCGGATGCCACTGTATTATTAACACAAAGATATGAAAATAAAGTATAGTGAAATGAAGTATAGTACCTATCTAATGAAAACCCCCAAAGAGTAACATCACCACACCAGAAGGATATGGTTTTTGTGTTAAAAGCGAGTTCAAAATTAATACAAGATGAACTAGTTTTAAACAAAGAACCATTTCATTTTTTAATCATGCTACATTTCACTACAATATAATAACTACTACTGTACATCCTAGCTAGATCGTATAATTGTGAATTCGATTAACTTTTCGTTGAACAAGGTTGGTGAATTTGCGTTTGACCGAGGTCTTTATCAGCCATTAGCTGAATGAAGGAAGAGGTGTCAACGATTGGAATGGATAGGACATCGTCTCGTTCTCGTTGAAGGGAATAAATAGACCGACCGTTGAGGGGTTTGGTCCGTCGTGTGTGGTGGTGGGGCATTCATTGCTGAATGGAGTGTGTGGGTTGTCATGATTTTTCATTACCAATAAGTCTTCGTTTCTGAAAGGAAAGGGAAAAGGGGGTTGGGGTGTAAGCGTGGGTAATGGATTGAACTTGGTCGACCTCGGCGGTGTTTCCCTCATTTTTCCATAAATTGTTTCGCTCGGCTAACCACGGGATGCCTAATAGGCCCCAAATGACCCGCATAACCTCGTCACGGCGACGAGGGAGTCAAAGAGCTCGACGATGCTTTTTCATTGGCCTCATCAAATTTTACATCCCCAATGTTCAAGAAGCGTGACTAGGAAAGCTTAAATTACCCCCACGATGTTTTTGTTGTTGCCTTTTCCGAAATTATTCAACACCGAGCTTGCCTCCAACTTAATTGATTTTTTTTTTCGGTGTGTGACGTCACCCGTTCCATTTCTTGTCATCTAGACAATAGGTTTGTCGTCGTCAACACTTCGATATAGATTCACTCGTTGCAACGATTTTTAAAAGACATCCTACTTCAAGGCTGTTTGTTATTTTACATTTCGTCTTGTTGTACATTTGTATTTTCTCAAACTTGGAGATACCGGGTTGTCACTTTATACTTTTATTATTATTATTTTATGTTTGTTTTTTGGTGAGAGGGTTGTGGTATCGATCGGTTGACGCTAGCTATTTTTCGGGGGGTTTAATCGTACGTTGTGAAAGGACAAGAGAATGATGATGTTTAATGGCGATAACGAAGCCACCGCAACAACGAGACGAGTGGGGTTGACATGTGTGACTCAGTGATGCGGTAGCGGATGTCAAGAACAGTTGACACGGCTCTGCTCGTTGTCAAACACCGACTGAAATCTCGGGTGTCACGTGCCGCTTGGTCGTCGTTGGGGTTTTTCTCCCACGTGACCCCCGCGTCTCTATTTTTAGTTGTGGAAATGTGGGAACTGTTGTTGACAGTCTTTGGTCATCGTGAATAATGATCCACTCGACCCCTGCAGTTTTGCTTTTTTTTTTGCGGGCAAAGGGTTCTTCATCACGTGGCGAGTGAACCAAATGAAGAGATCGAGATGTAAAAATTCGTACCCATTTATTGTTTCGTTTTACAACATACAACTCTCTCTGAGAGGTGCTCGGATAAGGAACGTAGTATCACGTTTCACGACAGCTTAAGGGTAGTATTAAATAAGAGATAAACTCTGTTTGACAGGTCTACCACACGACGTTTCGATGATGCTGTTAAGCTATGCCGAAACAGTATACATAATAATATGATTTTCGAACGTTTTACAAAAAAAAGTCTTAGCATCTTATATTCCCAGAGGGTGAAATTGTAGTAGTTGGTCACATCACAGTCGTTCAATTTTGTTTTGTTTCATTTTTCAGTTGTCATCTTACGTCAACATCCACACGCACCGTCATCTGCTGGATTTAAACATCTTTTGGAGTCCAGAACCACGGTCATGGCTGATGAAAAGGAGCATACAACGTGGTAAGATAAAAATGTCAATAATTATAATTATTATTTTTTGGGGGTGCATTACCTTCCAATGGTTGATCAGTATTCTGCAGTCCTGGTAAGGAAGCTGCTATTCGTTTAAATAGCTGCTTGACAATGAAATAAGAGTTGGTGTACAATGCTCTATTTGCTACTGTAAGGGTTTAAAATATTTTGTGCTTACCACTTTGACATTATAACCATCTTTGGCGCTGGTTTCCAT
Source organism: Cryptops parisi (assembly GCA_034695005.1). Classification (NCBI taxonomy): domain Eukaryota; kingdom Metazoa; phylum Arthropoda; class Chilopoda; order Scolopendromorpha; family Cryptopidae; genus Cryptops; species Cryptops parisi. The sequence continues at coordinate 34,382 of JAQIWH010000795.1, read as the reverse complement.
GAAAAGTACTCCTAAATCTTTTGCTTTGGCTGCACCTTGTTTACTAGAGATCTGTCTTTTAAGAGGAAATTTATAATCAATTAAATTGGAAAAGCATTTGTATTACTCGGTAGTTTATTATATGCACCACGAGCCATGCAGGAAAACTCTTTGTTGGAGAGAAGTGTCGCGTTTCACCGAGCGATGGCGCAACCTGTTCTATTTCATTCACGGTGTCGCTTTCGCTCTTGTGGTTTCAATCGAAGGGGCATTGCATTTAGTTAGGAAATTAAACTAAAGCAGTAATGATATAGCTCAGTGGTTCTTAACACTTTCTTTTCTACGGACCCCCTTTGAGTTTCCTATGACCCTCCCAAATTTATTTTGGTTTACGAAAATATGAGTGACTATTTTATTTGTATGATTTCTTTCTAGTTTAAGTATAAAAGTTTGTAAGTGAAAAAAAAACTGTCAATCTTTCGCGGACCACAGGTTAAGAACTGCTTACCTTTTGCTATTTAAGTCCGTTTTGTTTCCCACCAACATGATGACTACTTCTCCACCTCTTTCCGATTTAACATCTTCGATCCATTTATCCGTTTGCCGAAAGGAGCTGGCATCTAAGTTATCACAAGAGACAATCAGTAAAGTGTGGTGTTACACTATCGTGGTTTCATCAATCGACGACTATTTATTACGTGTCACGTCGTAAACCACGATGGCCACGGTCGAGTCTCGGATGTAACTCGGGATGAGACTTCGAAACCTTTCTTGACCCGCTGTATCCCACAATTGAAGTCGTACCTTCAAAAGGTAATCATGACGGATTAACCTGTTGGTCTTCACCTGATCTGACCTTGAATTAATTGGCAACAAGTAGGCCTACCGTTCGATCTTCCAAGTACATGGTTTTGGATAGGAAGTCGATTCCGATGGTCGCCTACAATGATAAAGGATATCCTGTTGCAGCTAGCATGACGTATGTATAAGAGAGCGTCGAGTGTCACCAATGGTTGTTTACCTGATAGGTGTTGTCGAAGGTGTCGTACATAAATCGCGTGATGAGTGATGTTTTTCCAACTGTTAGGGATACAAAACGAAATGATGAACCTCTCACCTTAATTACTGTTCTGTATTAGAGAATTGTGCGACACTTTTCCTTTATAATTTTATGTTTGACCGTCGTGTCCGCTATCGGTTTCAAGATTTTTTTTTTTGCTTAACATTCCATAAAAAAGAAACAAACAATGTATATACAAAATGCGATAACATAAAATTTTGCAATTATTATTTTGATAGGGCCAAAGTGAAGCGGTTGTTGGTCATGTTTCATAACGCGTAGTAGTTTTGGTTTTTTGTGTTTTTGCTTTGCAAATAGGTTTGTTCAGTATCTATAGCATCTGCTCGTTATGTGGAAACTTAAGACGAAAGGTTAGTTAATATAATGGAAGTTTTCCCTCGCGAGATAAAGGCTTAAAGTGTGTGGTTTGTTAAACGCGCCAATGACTCGACGACGCAGGGTTAAATAAACGAAAACATCTCGGCGTGTTATTAATGGCTTTGCTCTTGAAACCCTTTTGGTTCCTCGAGCGCGCTACGGAAGTGGATGGTGGAGGTCACGTGGCGAGTCAGTGGCCTCGGTTCACCTTGTCATTTCTCCACCTCCTCCACCACCATCATCATCATCGTGTTGGCATTAATTATAAAGTTTCAAAAAAGGTTGGAAAGAAAACAGAGAAAACGCCATTGAAAAGTGGTAAAAAAGCAACTTTGTCCTCTCTCGCAAAAAGACGAGGCCACATATAATACGGGAATTGTGTGTGTACTGTTGGTGTAATTAGTCTTACCGCTTTGATCGCCGAGAAAGACGAGCTTGTACTTGGGCAGAGGACCGAACGCCGAAGTGGCCGCCGCTTCATCGGTTGCTGGAGCCTCCTCGGTCGTTCCGGCTGACTCTTCCCCCATTCACTCGACAACAACCCCTTCAACACGCTTATTTATACCACTGATGGGTTTCGTGTGTCGAAAGGTCCAACACCGCGCCGGAGAAGGATGTTGGGATCGTGTCGTCGACCTGAAAAACTCGACAACGAATCAGCCGAGTGGAGAGAGAGGGAGGCAGGCAGGAAAAAAGCACTCGACCGATGATGTTGGCAGTACTCTACTCGTTGGGCTCGGGGCGATTGGTCGATGACGTCATTGACCTCTTCTTCTTGGTGTTAATTTATGCATTTTTTAAAGCACGGACGCGAGTTTCCCAAAGAAGGGGTAGTGAGTGATGTCAACGTCAACCAAGCTGTAGTTTTAGCGCCGCTTTCAGCGATTTGTAAAAGAGAGAGGATAGACTCGCCACGGGCGTTAACGTGAGACAATAAGATGACAACGAAGCGAAACTGGATAAACTTTTACCAGAAACGGTGATGGTTAAGTGTTGGCGGGTCATCGGTGATACCTGGCTAAGGCGCTGTCACGTGATGAGAAGGATTTAAGATGGAAATAGACGTGATGATGATGATGATTGAATGAGTTTTAAAATTGCTATGTTTTAATGCTCCACTTCATGTTTTTCACCAAATCGAGCTATTGAACCTGTTAGTGAAGGATAATTTTTGTAAATCTACTTCCGCTTTGTTGTACTGCACAAGGTGATCCAAAAGTTGCACCTTGTAGAGATTTATAAAAAAAAAAAGTGCCATGTTCGATGGAAATAAAATGGTCGATAAGAAACTATAAGAAGAAAAGACTTCATAATCAATAAGTGGTTAAAAAATAATTTCAAAAAACATTTAATTTCAGTCAACAGTAGAAAAATCTTTTTCTTTGGAATCACCAGTTCAATAAGTGTTTTACCATGGCTAGCTGACGCAGATTCCTATCTATGGGGCGCCAGTTTTGGTCACTCTGCGTATTTGGTAATTGTTGCGTAACAAGTTTTTTTCCTACAACTTCTGTCAAACGTTTTTTTTACAACTGATTTCGAAATGTTTCGAACGTGGCCGAGTGTGACATATGGCTATATTGTTTTGCCACCGCCACTAAATTGTGCGATTGTTTGAGAAATGGACACTTTTTTGCGAAACACGAACAAAAGTTGTAACATTTTCTCCGATATAATATTTCATGAACTCGTGGAATGTTTGTTTCGTCTCGTTCAAGTGCGACGGCGTGTGACGTAATTCCGTGATCGCGGTCGAATCATCGGTTATCCCCAATGCCATTGAATCTCTAAAGTTTCCGTGATAGGGATGTTGATGTTCATCAGCTTGAGCACCTGCAAAACAATATTCATTTCACTCCACTGTCACCAGTTTGATTTTTCGTATAGTTGGGATATTCACTTTGGCGTGAGGATCCCATTGGACTTGGCGACCTTGCAACAGTTGCTGGTCTCCGATATTGACTCTTGAAGGAGGATTGGGTAAGCCGAAGATTGTCACGCTTTCGAATTTGATGAGTGAAAAATTAGTCTTCAGCGTTGGTCTCCCTTTCTGCCCAACCACCAGCAGCGTATCCTGCGGTTAAAAATAAATAAAGGCAGTTGCTGAAGCCTATCTATAACACGAGCGTTTGTTTCTAATTATTTGCCGACTTACATTGGTTACTTGGAACGACGTGAGGACGTATTCTTTCAGCTTGTGAGCGTCTGAAATAGTAAGTTTTAAAACACAAGTGTCATAGGGATTGAAGTGATTATTATACCTCGGGTTTCTCCATCGTCCCAGTAAAAGGTTCCGTGGGCCGTTTGAAATTCGTCCAAGGCCACGATGAGATGCAAGGGCAACTTTCGTCCTTGTTGAGCCGTAAGGGTGGGTGACGATTGTGTAGGAATAGCGCAGCCTCCTCTCACGTGCAAATTGATTCTTGTCAACAAGGCTTCCAGGGTCTCCCATTGACCACGCGATACCTTCTTCTGACCCTATCAAACGTGAGATTGACGTATTTTATAATATCGATCGTCGAACTGGAATTGCGTGTTGATTTATTTATTTAAACAATATTACTACCACTAGGGTGAAATCGACAATTACAATAAATTCGAACAAAAACATGTTAAGCAATATATATCTTAAAAATGCTGCATGAGAAGGTAATGCATAGAGAGTAAGAATGAAAATGAACGCATAAGATGGGTTTATTTTGTATATACAATTGAAGTGGTAAGGTTAAGAAATAACAAATTGTGCCAACTTTGTGTCTGTTTTGGAAAGCAATCTATTTCTATGCCTGGAGTCTATGGTTTTGATACCTGTGCTATGTATAATGCAATAAGTCCAAAATTGACGAGGTCATCACTTGTTGAACAAGACAGTAATGTACGAGTTGACGTCAACCTTGAACAATCACGTCACAAACCTTTGTTTTGCGGGAAAAATGAATTGCTAAGTTGGGCATGAAAATGACTAATAAAGTAGCTACCGTTGTTTGTTGGTCTGTGAGTATACGTGCGGCAGAGATAACGGTGGGATAAAGATTCAAGCTTAAAACGTAGCATTTTAATTTCATAGTATCTGTAGAATAGAATAGTTACCGAGTAGTAGTCGTACCACACTCCGCTGGGGAAGTAAGCCCGGACCGAGCGAACATGCTGGGGAGACACAAGTGACCACTGTTAGAGCGAGAGAGACAAAGACGGGGCCAACTCAGTTTACTACCTTCTCTAAAACGGGGGTGATGAGAAGGGCCGGACCCCACATGAACTGCTGGTCAAGCGCGTAGGTCGTGTTGTCTTTGAAGAAACTTGGCAAAAAAAGGAAAGACACAGTCAGTTTTAGACAATCAACAAGTTCGATACAGCTTCAAGGCGACTCGTATGTTACTACCTAAGAAGTGTCTCACTCAAACAAGTAGGAGGGCTGTTCAAAATGTACCAGACCTTATTTTTTGCTCTGAAGCCAGATTCAGTGCTACAGTTGGAGTTGACTGTATCACGGGCGTGATTTTTTTCAGCAGTCCCGGGTGAATCGGTCGTTGCCAGACAACCGTTGTTTGCTCCTGCATAACAATTGTTCGTCGTATTGTTACTGCATGCAACAACATGGAGTTGGTCGCGTTTGGTTGAAGTGACAATAGCGACTAACACTTGCTGCACAACAGTGAACGAAGGTTTCCTGCAACGAATGACTACAAAATAACATGCACGTGCAGTGCAATAAGATCCGCTACTACATTGCTTCTCGGCTACAAGTAATTTCCGAGAAAATAAGGTCGGCTACTTTTTGAACAGCCCTCGCCTAATGATCCAACTCGAACTTAAATTTGGCTCGGACAATTGTGTCGCTATTTTGCTAAATCGTTCTATGACATTTATATATAGCCTGTACGAAGGAGTTAGGGATGTTTGGAATAGAAATACGTTTACTCGTAGAAGAGAGGCCTGGCGACAGCGTCGCCTCTGACGTGAGCAGCGTGGAACAGGGTGTAAAGATAGGGGAGTAGGGACGACCGAAGGTTGGCAGCTTGTTTGAGCACATGGACCACGATGTCATCTTTCCAGAGCGTGTCCTAAAAAGAACGACAAACCAATCGTTAGTGACGAGTTGACCCACGGTTTTTAACGTACGTCCGTCCGTCCGTCGTCTCGTACCATAAGGCCCACGTGATGATGAATCCTGGCCATGGGGTAGAACATGCCTAGCTGGACCCATCGGACGCACAGGTCGGTGTCAGGGTCACCGCGATGACCGCAAATATCGGCACCTACCTGGAGATTAAAAAATAAACAACACAACCCTGTTTATATATTCGGTACTGCGGCTGTTTGTCAGACTGTTCTCGACTCGAAGAAATCTGAGCATGGTACTATGGTACAAAAAGATTCGCTTTCCGTTTCAGAAAATTCATTTGTGCTTTTAAATTCTCAAACGAATTTCTACCTAGCATTAAAATTGCTTATCTCGGTGTTTAAGTACAATGACGTTATTTAATTAACCGTGTCCAGGGTTTTATTTCTCTCAGTGTTAGTTATTTTTTAAAACATTATTTACAATCCAAATGTGGAGCAATTTGGTGGTAGCCTATCTTTTGGTTTCATCCCGCAGTTTGCGCCAGATCGATAAAGATTTGGAGTACCTATCAAATTTTTAACAACTGCTTTCTTCGGTTTACTGCATTTTCTTTTCTATATACATACATTGATATCGCGAATGCTTTTAGAAGACACTGTCGTTTTTTTTCTTCTCAAGACAATGGCAGAGCTTTCGAATTTTGATTGGAACGAAGTACTTTTACGAGTTGAAACCGATAGTTGAAGAAAAATGATTTCAAATAAATACTGCCACCGCATTTCGGGGTGAAACAGTTGGAGGTCGTTAAGAAAGGTCAGCGTTATTCCCTGGGCTCGAGTAGCTGAGTAAGAGGCGCGGGGGTCTTTGTTAGGTTTATTGATCGCCAGACGACGGATGCGAGTCCGTTTATTTTGGTTTCGTTTTGCGTTGGATCCTCTTCGATTAACAAGACATTTTGGAAATAGAAAGAGAAACTCACGTAAGGAATGGCAAAGAAGTTGAACTCGAGGGTGGCAACGAGGGACCAGAGTAAATGTGGCCAGGTAGAGGCATACCTGTCGAGCCAGTGGCCACCATACCTGCCGCTGCCAACGAAGGTTGACCTGCTCACCACCAGGCTTCGCTTCTTGATGATCGATGTCAACACTCTATAAAAAGAAGACAAAATAAATTAAGACGGTCCAAGTGGTGATTTCGCTAAAGAGGAGTGGTTTTATTATTCACCTAGCTGTTGTTTTGATCATGTGATGCGCGTAAAGATTGTGCACCTGGATATGGCGAAGTTGTTTGGGACTCCCGTAGTGAGTAGCGTCCATGCATAACGTGCCCGCGTACAGTCTGTGACCCTGGACATCTACATTTATCGAGACACGTCTTTTTATTTTTCGGAAAAGTAGTCGCAACCACACGTGCTAGGAATAATACCAACTATTGAGAAACGCGAAGAATGTTAATTAATTACTCGGTGTGAAAGGCGGCTCGTTGAATTGATCTTGAAAGCATCCGTTGATCGACCCGTCTGCCCAGTTGCTCGGCTCGTTTTCATCCTAGTGAAACGACGTTCGATAAAAGATCCATCAACACACTGATAACTTAGTTTTTTCGGGGGTTGGTAATTGATACACGTCCACGTGGAACAGAGAATGTTCTCGACCTACGAGCCACAATCCTTCGAAGAGAGCTTTTTGATAAAGGTTTGTCAGTTGACGACTCCACCACCGAGAAACGTCAGGATTGATGAAGTCGGCGTAGAGAACTAATCCGTGTTGACCCTGGAGAAGACGAAGAAAGAAAAAAAGAAAGAAAGAAAGTGACGTGGTGAATGGCAAGGAAACGTAAGACTCGAACCAAAGTGGCTGACCTTTCCTCGGAGAGGTTGCTGGCCCCAAGTGTCGTTGATAAAGATGTGGGTGCGCATGCCGTCGTAGTAAGGTGCGTAGGTGTCGGTCTCCAGCTGATTGGGAACGCTCACCGTTGGGGATATTGTCACTATCATGCGACGACCTTCAGCTCGAAGGGATGATGCGAGCGCCGCCAGACGACTAAATTTAGTGGGGTGAGGAACAAAATCTGTCTCTTCCCACAAGTAACAAGAGTCCATTCCTACCACGTCCTGTCAAAAACGAAGAAAAACGTGGAATCCAAACCAATTGCAAAAAATTTGCAATTTTTTTTAGGCAAAAAATGCGTACGAATGGTAGACTGAGATTTCTTGCATGGTCCACGGTGCTTTGCAGTTGTTCCTGATCTCTAAATCCTGCTCGACCAATCTGAAGTCCTAGAGCCCAGTAAGGAGGCATCATAGGACGACCAATCGCCTAAACGCATTCATTCACAAATCACGGTGAAGCGAAGAATTAGTTGCCTTCCATAATAACAGAGCAGAGACAGGCGTAGATTTTGTTTACCTGCGTGTATTGTTCGAGGACGTCTTTGGGTTTAGGTCCTAAGAAGATATAAAAATCTAAGATTCCTCCTGCTGTTCTGAAGGTGATTGCAGGAGTTGGTTGCAGTTGCGCTTCTGGAAAAAAGTTGGAAAGGTTATCATCATAACAAAGTAGTGTACTTTTTTAAAAGTTGGTCGTACCTAAGGGATGGCTGTTGAGAAGTAACACACCGTGGACATAACCTTCTTTCTCGAGGCACATGTACGTGGGATGAACGCCGTTTCCGTTGGTCCTATCCTTAATACATGTCCAACGTAACGATTATTGTACGACATTGTTGCAGGTCATAAATAAAGTTGGGCTAAAACTGTTTCACGGGTACCTCTGGAAGCGATTTTTTGGCAAACATGGGCCATGTCCGCCATTGGAAGTCGTGTAGGAGTCGACGATGGGTGTGTTCTCCGAGACCGTACATGTAAGCGGATGGCAAGCGAACACTCACTTGACTGAACTGAACGCCCAGCGTTAGACCACCCCACCGAGTGTCGAAACTGTTGGACAAATGATTATATATAATGTCAACGTCATACAAAATTGACGAACGTACTATTATAGAACTATCTGTCACTGCGATCAGAACTCGGTGTTTGCTTTACATTCTTGGGATACCGTACAGGCACGAAGACTAGGAAACAGCCCGTGACGTTGTACCTTTAACATAATCACAACGGTGATTCCCACCTCACCGAGTGTTTGTTTGTTTTATTTTTATTCAATGTAACATCCCATAGGGACAAAATTTTCAAAATACAACTTAGAAACGTAAAAATTAATTACAATGCAAAATGTGAAGGCGCAATTTCTTTTTAAAATGAATACAATTGTCGTCACAAATCCTTTTTGTACAAACAAAAGGCAATTTACGCAAATAATAAATAAAAAATAAATACAGTGGAAGTTGATTCCATCTTATGTAACAAGAATATGGAAATCGCTGAGAAATCGCTTGTGAGGAAAGTGTCGTTGGGAGTGACTGTATTCCTCCCTGAGATTGGGTCGAAAATGCAAGCTTATTAAACTTTCCTAGCTATTCATCTAGAGTAGGATTAATGAAGTAATTCCGGGGCTCCCAAATCCTAACGGCATGATATGTCCATAACGAACGTATAGAGGGGAAGTTATGATGCATCATCGGGTGGAACTAACTAATTAGCTTTTTGGATCTACTGTAGGGTGTCTGATGCTAATGGAAACCAGGATGCTGATTGATTCTGGGCTGTTTTCATTGGCAGTTGGACAAAAAGAAAGAGTTCCTATTTCGGTTCGGTGACTTCCTGGATTATGTCGAGTTGTTATTATAATGATAGCAATTATTTTTTCTGTACTTAGATTACGGTTATTAAACAAATGTACGTAAAAGGAATCCACACAGATTTTCCTTTGCAGGTAAACGCGTCGTCAAATCTCATTTCTAATACGTTTCATATTGAAATAGATTCTGATTCCTAAGATTCCTGAGAAAAAGCAATAGTCTTATAGGAAGGGTTGACCCACTATACAGGGTTGTCAAAAAGCCTGTTTACGGGAAGTATTGGTCGTAGGGTAAGAAGGATGGTATTAAAAAAGGGGACCACCTCTGACGAATCCAACGAGAATGACCTTGCCCCTTGCGTTCAAGGTTATTCAAATTGTAACTCTTTAACCCTAAGATTGCAAAGTTGTAGGGACCGACAAAACTAACTTGAAACGTCATGGCTTGGCCAAAATAAGATCAGCACTGCAGAGAAGTCGACAACATCGCAGAGAAGTAAACAGGGCCACTGAACGCGTACTCTGTGAAAGCAGAAAAGCAAGACCAGCGGTGACGACGGTAACTACAAGAAACCCATCGGATGTTTACTACGTTACAGTAAACACTAAACAGAGTTGGCCTACCATTTATACTCCCCGCAACCAATACCAACTGTAGTGAGGTAATGAGTCAAACGCACCTGTGCACAAATAAGGGAAAATGTTGTCTTTAAGACGCACAGTTGGTATTTATTTACATCTGTACTGTAGCCTACTTATGTTTTTCATTTATTTATTTATATTTATTTTCGTTTTATACACCCCATTGGGATCGTTACAAAGAAATTACAAAATTAATTGAATGGGTTATCTATACAAAATATATTTTTTAAGTTGCACTTTATGTATGATATTTATTTATTTATTTATTTATTTTTTTATTTAAAAATTTCGCAGTTCAAGGGACCAAAACACTGCACCTATAACAACATGAAACAGTGGAAACACAACAACAAAACAAACCTAAATACAGACAATGATTAGATCAAATTAAATCACAGTAAAACATCATCTACTCTTTAAACAAACAATACTCAAAAAATTATTACAATCCCAATCTAAATAAATCACAACAGAAACTATTGACCTATCATCTATAGACGGCCATACTTATTATACACAACCTATTACAAGTTCGAAAATATCCATTTTTTTTTTTGTTTAACTGATTACCATACCCACAATTTGTCTCCTAATACGGAGAGGAAGAGCGTTTCATTTGTCAAAACCGGTCAAAACTATTCACAGGGTAAAATCCATCTATCAATTTTTGCTTAATATGAGGTAAAACGAATTTAAATGCTCTTCGAGTACGATCATGAGTGGCCTTATTAAAATACTGTGCATAATGATGCAATGGGTGAGCCTCATTCTCAATCATAATGGCAAGTTCTTTTAATCTGTTATACCATATCATTTGATGTACTGTCAAAATCTTCAATATTCTACATTTTCTAGTTATCGAAGTATATTATTCCAGCCGAAAAGTACAAGTTATTAAATGCTGTACTCAAGCGTCGTATCTTAAAGGCTCTAGCATTTGACCACAGCAAAAGACCATAGACCAAGATGGAGGAAACTTTTAATGTTCTTTTCTCTTTATTTTTCAATATCGTTTTTAATCTCTTAAATAACAAGATTTGTTTATGTAACCTCAAAATTAGATTTTCTGATTTGATATTGCGGTACAAAAGGAAACCAACACTCCAATAAAACAGCCATTCAATTGATAAAATACAAAACGGAAGACTAGAATGATGCGTGAGTGAATCTTCATTCCTATAACGAATTCATCAAGACGGGGAAAGAAAGGCCACCTCTCAGTTCGGGGGTTCCGTTTGCTGATCTGCAATGCAAATCTTATTCTGGCCATAATGTTGGAAGTTGTTATGCAGCTATCGCGATTCTGTTTGGTGTAGTATTCGGCTAGTTTTTTCGGTCCCTACAACTTTGCAATTCACTCTTAGGGTTAAAAAGTTACATATTCTTTCAATTTGAATAACCTTGAACGCCACTGGGTTCGTCAGAGGTGGCTCTCTCTTTTATGTATACCACCCTTATTTCACCCTACGACCAATACTTCCGGAAATCATTGGCCATAAACACACTTTTTGACCACCCTGTATAAAAGACGCTTATTTATTTATTTATTTATTTATTTATTTAATTACGATCCATTAGGGATCAAAAAAGGTCTCGAGCGAGTCCTCAAACTATATTATATGCCATATGGGTAATTAATCTCAATAAGCAAAACAAATACAATCAAAAAATGAAAACAGAAATAAATTTACATTGTAAGAAACTAAAATGATTAAAAAGTATATATGTTTAATGTGGAAAAGCAAGTTATTGATTTAGTTTAGTTATCACTTCTTTCTTGAAACGAGAAGAAATATCGACTTTGAATTGACACTACTTCATACAAGTTCGGAGCTTCAAGTTTATTTATTTATTTATTTATTTATTTTAAAATTTTTTATCGGAGTGAGGTCTGCTGTTCACAGAAGTACTAGTTTATTCGTTTAGCTGCTGACAGGTTATGGTGTCAGTAGGAAAAAAAAGTTTTGTTTTGAATGGTGGGAATCAGTTAGCAATTAACCACTTCGTGCTGATCCTATTCAAACATTTTTGTAACTTGCTAACTTGTTCCTTGTTTCTAAATATAACAACGACCGTTTGCTCTCGAAACGTTTCGTGGTCGTTGGTTCGAGGAGACATCAGGACCGAGCATTGTTGGGCTAGAGCTCATCTCGAATCTTGGAGGAGACGAGTTATTTATCGGTTTCCGGAGTGTAAAGAAGTTGGGTCTTGGTCATTGCTTCGATGTTGAATTGACCTCGGCGTGGATGGATAGTCCTTTTTTATCATTGCACCCCAGCGTGTGTTGCTACCTGATCCATAACAATTATTTTCTAATTCTATTTTAATTTGAAAAGATCAAGCGTGTCCGTGTCCGCTGATTAAGTAATTGCTTAATGGTTTAGAAATGAGCGTTTCTGATTTTAGCCTGCGACGAGTCGTCGTGACACTTTAAGTGCGGTAATAAGCGTTTCTAACAGCGAGAAAGGACGTAATGACAATGTGGTGAGAAAGATTCAGGCGATTACATGGTGACATCGGTGTCCACGCGACGTACACGCAATCCGAACGGTCGCCATTGTTTGTTGTAACTGATAGCGTAAAGAGGTCTTCCTCCTCGACTTCCCGACCCAGGAGACTTTTCGACGGGCACCGAGGGTTCTGGCACTTCGAACCCTGGCTCCGAGGGATCATAAAACTGCAACAAGAAGAACACAAAACGGAATGAGAAGAGTAGCAAGAAAAGAGACGAATGGTATGAAATGGGTCAGCCTTCTCCGAGACGCAGTTGGGAGTCATTCGGATGGAAAAATGAACCCCAGATGACGACAAAAAAAAATCAGGACAGCGAAGAAGAAGGGACGAAATGCGAGTCAAGATGAAAGGAAATACTGCCAAGGTGTACGGTGGGTGTGTTGGTGAGATCAACCGAGCCCCGGATGATGGAGGATTGGATTCTGAAAGAATAAAGCCAATTAGGGGGATTCCGCTTAAGCAAACCCAATTTAACTCGTCTCGGCGAAACGTAAGAAGCAAGTTGGTTTAGGTGGCTCCTTTAAGATATTGTCGTTTGCATGATAGTGACGCCAAAAACGCAGTTTATCGTACAAGTAGGACTGTAAAACATTTTATCGCTGAAACAAAATATCGGCAAAAGAGGTCAGGCCAGTTGGGATACTCGGAATACAGATGTTTGGCGGCAAAGTTTTAACTTAACCATAAATTTGATTTTATTGTTTATTTTTCCATCAGTGTACAGGAACAAGAGGTTCCTGTTATAAAACCGAGGAAACGCCCTAGATGAAAAAAAAAATATATATATATATATATAGTATGTACAGCGGATAAGGGAATCTCGTGTAGCTGTTTATTTTTGGCCACGAACCCATTACAGTTATTGACTTTTCCCCCGAACAGATAAATTCTCAAAGTGTGGGGGGGGGGGATAACCCATCGACCAATAGATGCAACAATAACAAAAAGCGGTTTTTGGTAGTCGGCGAGTGAAGAAAGAAAGTAAGAATGATGAGAAGAAGACGAAGCCAGATTTCTGTTCTGTTGGTGAGGCAAACGCTGCGAAGCGTGCAAGGTCATTGACTTTCCGAATAATACTCGACGACGATAGACTTTGCAATATCTCCTCGAGACGAAAAAGCCGATGGACGTGGAGGAAAGTCGTGAATCGAGTGTCTTTGACAACTTAAGGAATACAGAAAAATGTGTATACGTCCCTACACGCGTTCGTGTCGTCGTCGTTGGCTTTTTATTTCTCTTTGAGTTTCCTTTTTGTAGGAATGAGCGGTAGAGAGTGAACCAGTGAAGCGAAACGAATGGAAACGTTATGAAGGGGAAACACCCACGCAACGTTCCTCCTTCTTTTATTCCTCGGTTCGAAAACTAATCACTCGCATGTTGTTTTTTTTTCGCTCTTTATTTTTTATTCGCACGCGGAGTGTGAAAGATTTGAAATGCCGATTCAGCATTGCACTCGATTTGGACCGAAGCGAATCGATGCATTAAAAGTTTTGCATTTCCCTCGCGTAATCCGATAAACGATGGGAGTCGCCAGAATGAAGAACGGCTTTTTTCATTCGACTTAATTCTTCTGCCAAAAGAAGGAGTATTTTATTTTCAGATGGACTTGTCGATTCAAATGGGTGCTGCTCTTACTTTATATTTTTTTTTTATATTCGAATCTCATTAAGTTCAGAAAGGAAGGATTTTGAGTGGTGCTCGTCTGATTTTTTTTTCAAAAAAGTCGGATAAGCCATAAAAACCGCGTGACATCGCAAAACGATCCGACTGGAAGGGGACAGTACAGGGATCGTTTAAATTAAAATAATCTGTTTTAAATTTAATCAGGGAAAAAAACCGACGACGCGACTTTTCCAAAAACCGAGTACACTATTATGTTTCCTAGAACGCATCTTGTACGCGATGGGGCGACAGTTTCAATAAGCAGCGTGTTGTAATTAACATTTTTCGAGAAGTTGATTAAAAGCGAGGCTGGTTTTCGGATAACGTTTGGTCGTGGTAGTAGAAGAGGTTATTCGAGAAGCACTCGGTATCTAGCTTAAGATTAGGGTGCTTAGCCTAAAGATGACACGGTGGCAACAACGTGGCCCGTTTTAATCTTCGTGCAAGAGACGAAACGGACGACGTCTTACCAGATCGGTTGTTAGGTCGAGCAAAGCTTATCGGCCTCATTCATTTGCATGTAAAGTTCACTCCTCAACTCGGCTACTTTGTGTTGTGGATCGATGATCGCGTGTTGCTTTATTTTTCACCATCAAGCTCTCAGGGATGCGTTTCTCCCCCCCCCCCTCCTCTCTTCTTTTTCAAACCGCTAATTCCATTGCCTTCATTAATTCTCCATGATGAGTGGGATGATGCTGTTTCTGATGATGACGAACTGGTTAATTTGCACCGCTTTTCTTCTCGCTGTGGTCACGTGGTCATAAATTTGTCGTCGAAATACCTCTTCTCTTCCGACCACGCCCTTCCCTCGCTGCGTTGGTGGAGTCTGTCTGGCTCGGATGGGCCATCCGCGATTGCGTTGTCTATATCTTTTTCCGCCAGCTGCTGTCGTCCCCCCCCCTTACCTTCCACGTTCGTGTTTTTTGGCCTAAAACAAACCCCCACCCTTTCCTCCCACGCAACACATGGCTTCCGTCGTAGACCCACCCGGGTGGGGTTTCTCGACGATTAGAGTCGCCAGAGGCCATTTGAGAAGAACAAACCATCTCATCTTCTACACAATGGATTAGTGGAGGACTCCTCCCTCGTGTAACGAGAATCCCTTTTAATGAGGAATTTTTTTCATTTCCACTCTGTTGTTGTTTTCGGTCTTTGATGGACGACGTACCACCCATCCGTCCAAGAAGGGGTTCATTTGCATCTTCTCGTCGTTATTCCGCGCGATGTCCATTCTAAACTTGTTTCTAACTCAACCAACAACAACGTTAAAGGAAATAAGCCAAATAGCGATCCACTCAACAGCCGATGCGAACATAGCGAATGGGAATTCTTAAAAAAGTAACCAGAAAAAAAAAGGTAATACCAGAGCAAATGACTGTAGTTTGGTGACATTAACTCGAAGCGTGAGATTTTATTTAGCGCGTGTTGAGCTTTGAAAAACGGTCATTGCGAGTCTATCTATTTGATCAGTGCCAAGTTGAAAAGCAACTGGCTTGATTTTCTGTCGTTGTTGTTTTCGAATTGAAACCGATGAGTGGAGAGGAGTTGTTGTCTCTTTAGGTGACTCGCGTCTGTATAACATTCCATTTCGCCGTGAGACGACGAGCGAGCGAGCGAGCGATTTCATTTCAACCACCGACCGAGGCTCGTTTTGGCAGCGAACGAGCTTTTCATTTCGAGGAAGCACCACACTCGGTTTGAGCACGTGATGTGGGGGTGGAGGGGTGGGGTGGGGTTGCTTCTTCTTTTCTGGGGAAGCCGTCATTAACCCATCAACGAGGAAACGCCAATAAACACGAACCCGTCTAAAACGTCAGGAAATGAAAGTTGCAACTCTTTGCAAATTTTACTTGTTCGTTCGCCATCGTCGTCGTCGTCGTCTTCTTCTTCTTCTCTCGACAAAGAATAATGCCATTTTTCTTTTTCCTTAACGCGAAGGGAATTATGTTGGAATTATGCGGAGTTTATGTTCCATTCATTATGTGTCTGCTGTTGCCTCGGAGTGTTGGTTGTTATCTCGCCTTCTCCACTTTGTAATGCCCACTGAAACGATGCCAGTGTGAAAACACCACCAACACTAAAACGACGACGACGACGACGACGACGGTGGTAAATAATGCTAGGTGGGTTTTTTTTATGTGGTCGATACGGCACATCGTCGATTTTTCTGGCTACCCTACCACTTGTCACCGCAGATAGATAGATCGGTCGAAAGAACCCGAGTGGACGTGCGACTTCTTCTTTTCAATAGTCCGACCATGGAAGACAGACAGACATTGGAAACAGAAATCCACTTTGATATTTATTAGAATGGACGTCAGAGATGGAATAAAATTGGAAGCTGACAGCAACAAAACAACACGAAATATAAAACTGACATTTCGAATACGGTAGTAGCTGATGTGTCACGCTCCTCCATTTCTGGAGCTAATTGAAGTAGTTTCGCTACGATAGTCCCTAATAATGGCAGTTGGTCAACTGTCTTCAGTTTTAGCGTGCATTTCTTAGAATGACAGAAAAAATAAGTTATCCTTGTTGGTAGCCAGATTTTCTCATTTTTTTACGAGTCTGCCTTGAAGTTGTTGTTCGCCTTTTATTTTTTTATTTCCCATAGAAACAAAATATATTATGGAGGATATAACGTGTGTATGGATTGATAAAAGATTTCCTTATAAACGTTTTCAGCAGTGAAATCAAATGCCATATCGTATACGCAAAAAAGTTGATTTCATCAATTTAAAATCCAAGAATGTTTAGCAAGAGATTGATAAATTAATTTTTGATTATATTTTGTACAATTTTTAACTGTTTATGTTCTTGTTGTTTTTATTTTGTGTTATGTATTTGTTCCATTTGGACTGTCCAAAGAACTGATATAATCGAAGGAACAACCTAACTAAATAAAACATGTTTTCTAAGTGCATGATTAAAGTGAGTAGATGAAAGTGTGCATGCATTAGGTCCAAACCTGAGATGTATTGTAGGGATAGTTGCTAATTTAAACAACAACAACGTCTTAGTTTGCGTACTAACTTATCGAGTTGAAACGCGCGATAAGTTATCTAGAAAAAGTCTTTTGATCCGATTTAATTTGTCACTAGTACTTACTTAGGTTTTGATTAGTTTTTTTTTTGTTCTTGTTACAAACTCGTTATCATGAAGCGTTTTTGTCCTTTTGCTGGCCAACATGTGTATTTAGGTACAATTGAGGAGAGTCGCAACTTTTTATTTCCTCTTGAACTCGTTTTAAGTTGAACACAGCGTTTTCCAACCGCACTCGTAAACAACGCTCAAGCGACATGTTGAGGAGAAGAAAGATGATTTCGTGGGTCTTGAAATAACGCCAACACCCACCCGTGTTGTTATGACAACGTGACTGCTAGTCGCCTTTTTTCCCTTCATCTTTGAACCCCCTACTTTAGTTTCAGCCTTTTTTTTAGTCCATCCGCTTGAAACGAACCTTTTGCTGATGCTATGCAAATGATTTCCACGTTTAGTCAGTCAGTCCCGCTTCACTTTACCGCCCAAAATGAACCGACCGACCGACCGTCGTCCTACTCGAACAGAGGTTATTAAATTGGGAATTTTTTATTCATTATAGTTGGGAAAACGAGCGTTGGCCTCTTAAAGGAAAATTAGGCATGTACTTGGCAAGTTCTATACAGCTTTAATGAATCTCAATTTCGTATCCTTAAGAGTTCGACTGCACCTTGTCGACGTTATTGAGGATTGAAACGACGACGTTAATAATGAGAAAGGTTAAAACTTGTATAAGCTGTTTGCACGCTCTTTTAATGACGAGGAGCTTGTCGTCTGTTTAGCTGATTAACCTTTTAGACAGCTATCAAACTTTCAAACGCCTAATACCCCCACTGTCGTTGTGCCATCGGAAAGTTAGAGGCTACATTTTTAATTCCCCTTTAAACAAACACGAGTAGGAGGATAGAGTTCAAAACGAAGATAGACCGACATCACGATGCCAAGTTTCAGGAAAGTTGATATAAAAGCTCGACTGGTATCGACGGAGTGAACGATTTTAAAATTTCGTCATTTTTTTTGGTGTCATTCCTGATACTAGATGGGGAGGAATAGCGAGCTTTGAAGAAAAAATAAGGTTGTTGGGTTCGGGGTGGTGGCTGAGGACGAACTGCCATTATCAGTCTCCACGTCGATAAACGACGACAACGTGCACGAGCTGAAGAAGTAGACCGACTGGCGCATACTCGAGAGGACGTTTTCTTGACAGTCGTCCGGTTTTTTTGCTCACCTATCAGGTATATTATTTTGTGACTGGCATTTTCAGAAAGGAGAAAAATGGGCAACGGTTGGATGGGCGAATTTTAATTGAAACCGCAAGAAAGGAATGCTCGTTCTAGTAAACAGCTTTAGACACGAGTCAACAGTGTCGAAAACAACAACTTTTTTCATGCGTTTAAAATTTTTACCTCTTGTTCGGAACTAAACGAAAATATCGGTTTCATCATTTGACGTTATTAATGTTTTTGATGATTTTCATACATTTCATCGATCGATGCAATGAAACCCCACGTTTCGTCCGTGATGGAAGATTAATAGTTCCTCATTTCATATGGATTGTGTTGTTATACGTATACAATCAACGACCTTGATAAGAAGTGCTTTTTTTAGGGATTTTCATCACAAAAACAAGATCATCAACCGTTTTACCATGCCAACAAATTCATCCCCCAAGTCTGATCAACAACCGATTGGAATCTCAACATTCGACGTTTAATTACCATTGAAACCGTTAAACGTTGTCCGTTGAGCAGACGCGATGATAGGAGCATAATAATTTATTCTATATTTTTGTGTTTTTGTTTTTGCAAATTCTCGGTTTGTGGGGTGGTTGGTGGTTCCTTTCAGCCGCTTCTTCCATTAGGACATGTTGTCTACGCGGCTGGGACGACTTGTTTACGAGGACCTTTAATGTCTTGCCTGCCTCGACACACAGCCTAACATTTTGCTGCTGCTGTTTCTGTCATCCGTCTCCTACGTAGTATCACTTGTAGTGCCAGTCGTTGTCATAGTGGTGTGTACGCTTCTTGTCGTTTTTCCACGTGAATGATTTTTGAATTTCAAGTTTTGTTAGTTTTTCTTGCGGTCTTATTTTTCTTTTTTTTTCTCTCTTGACAATACAGACCCGTAAACGTGGAAAAATAATGGCAATGTAAGCTTTTTGCTACTTTGACAACTACGAAGCACGATTCGACCGTGTCGGTTTGTCGAAAATATTTTTAAAGAAAGCCAAGGTGTCGCTCATCGCCACGATTTTCGTTTTGAGCTTAAAGGATTGGAACAACGTCGAAATTGAATTAGTTGTGGCTATCATCATAACTCTAAATAATAGCCAATGCCATTGTAGGAGTACTTGATGATGTTCATTAGTCACGCTCGATAAATTATGGGACAAACATTGAAGATGGCATTGGTTCGCAAAGCTCAATTTCAGTGTGTCCGATCGATAAAAGGAAGGTTCGTCGTCGTGACAAGAACTCGCCACTCTACGTTCTACCTGTCTTGGGAATAATAAACATTATCACTCAGTAACGCACCTTTTAATTTTTGTTTCCCTCACCACTGGAATTTTCACTTCATTCCAGGAAGAGCATTCCATACATAGCGTGGTTAATTTTGTTTTTCGCTCGCTCGGTTTCTTAAGCACCTTCCTTTGGAGGTTGGTCGAATGAAGAAAGAAACTTCCCCCGTGGAGCTATAACTTGTTTCCACCACGTCACGTCTCGCTCATAACGTTTTCTTTTTCGTCCTTCGCCTCCTTCCTCGTTGGATCTTACGTTACTTCCGGTGGATTTTGCGAAATGTATCGTTTTGCAAATGGATGGCAGAGGTTGCGGATTGAAAGGGTTAAAGGGCGCCTCGTGGTTGGGCCCCGAGCCATAGACCACGACGTCGACGACGATCATCTCCAGCCTTCCCCCTCCATCGTCGAAAGGGAAAAGGTGAGGTAGTTATTTAGCTTTTCCGTGACATCGGTGATATTGATTCGAAAGCGAGAGGATTTACGAGTGGAATTAAGTTTTAATTGAAAGCTGTAAGCCCCATTCTTGGGACGTTCGTTACTTAAAAGAACATTGTTGCGGTCAACCGCGAAGGGCTTTCGTCTATTATTACTTTTAGTTTCTCCGAAAGCATTTCACGTTAAGCAAAGTGGAGTTTCGCGAGTCGGTGAAAAGGTCAGCTTTAGCCAACAAACAACAGCTTCATCAACGGTTCTTAATAGTTGTACTTAAAGGACGATGGAACCCAACCGATTATTAACGACAAAATTGTGAATCCCTCGTCGAGCGGATCCTTTGCTAGAATCTTCCAATTCTTTCCCAATATTGGCTCAAGTGTCTTTTTAAGCTCTGCACTTCACTGTTTGTCTCTCGAAGGCTTTTCTTTTCTATCTAGCGTGTATGTAAAGGTAACCATGGGAACTACAAATTCGGTGTATCGTCACATTTTGCTTCGATTTCTCTTCGTCAACGATGGTTTTGACTGCGTTGTAGTTTCTTTATTAAATTTCCTATCGGTTACGTGTTTTTCCATACTGAAATGGGTAAGGCTTTTTTGTTGCTGTTGGTATTCGCATCAATGCTGAGAGCGCGTCATTGGGTTGTTGTTGTTGTTGTTGTTGTTGTGGGTGGCTGGTTTTGGAATCAATAACAGGGGTTGATGTTGAGCTTTGTTCGTCGATTGATCTGGGATCAGGTGCCTTTAACACCACGTGTGTGTTTCTTCTCTTATCACCTGAGAGGGGGAAGGGGTGTGGGTTGCGGGGGCGTCGTTTGCGGTCTTCGATAGCATCGATCACAATCAGCGCTCGGAAAGCTGGAACGAGGGAATCGACCCCCGTTGGATTTAGCAGCTAGCGCTCGCGCCATTCACTTTTATGTCTTTCCTATGGATCGTCGTCGTGTACCATCCAGCGGCCCAATCGCCGTCTATCGTAAAGTTTGGCCGTGTTAAAAAAAAAAGGTCCTCCATACCTGCGTCTTAGGTCCGAGCTTTCCTTTTGATCGAGAATCATCGATTTATCGATTGCCATCGGAGGCGTTTGGGATTAACGGAACAGCCCACCCAACACTCGTGATTTTTATATTCGGACGCGTCAACGACCGCATTCACAAAACGGTCCTATGGGCGTGGAAAAAAAAGCATCGAGTGTCTTTGGACGTCGTCGACGTAGGTGCACTTGTTGAAATGATCAAGCAGTATGGATAGAATTTTCTTCATCCTTTCGTATGGATTTAAAAAGTGTTTCGTTGGAATAACATCATCTTTCGAATAGGTCCTTTCACGTTGAAGACTATCCTCGCACGCGTTTCTTCACTTTGTCTCGCCACCGCGAGCGTTCTCTTGAAATATTCATTTAATAACCAAGGCATTGGGCGAATTTATGTAAAACAAAACCACTCGTGGCAAAGTGCTCTCGCAGCTTCTAGGCTGCTGCGAGGGAAAATTTTCCAGATTAATACGTGACAATAACGCGTTTAGGTTTCAGCCCCCTCTTTCGATTCGGACGTTGGGTCTCGCCCTAACGTCATTAGTCGTGCGGTACCATCGGTATAATAAAGGCACCTGTCGGCCACCGGGGTCTTTAAATAATAATCTCGCGTCGGATGACACGAGTCGGCGGTTGCGCGTGCCGTAGGTAGACACACACACACACACACACACTCCGCTGCTGCACCAGTATTACTACTACTACGACGACGTACTACGCGCCAGTCGCATTGATGGCCAACATTCGTTTTCACCACTCGACAGCTCGTCATAGTCGGGTGCTCATTAACGCCGCTTTGCCGACTTGGTCGTAACTCGCTACTACGAATGCACCTGAGCTCTCGGATGGATGTCGAGTCTCCCACCTACACCTCTGTCGCCTGCTGGGGTGCTAGACTATTTTTGGACAGGTGAGCGAGAGAGCGGGTGAGGTACTTTAAAGACGGACGCCTCTTCTTTTCCTCGTTTATCGATTTCATCAGTGTCACTTTGAAGGAGGAAAAAGAAAGGAAGAGTTTTTTTGAGGTGTCAAGAAGATGGATGGAAATGTCGCCATCTCGGTGAAGTCAAAATGGCTTAAAGGGTAGTTACACGTTGGGAAAGGGGATGGACTCGATATCGACGAGGGTTGATATTTTGCAATTGGTAACGTAACACCGAAAAGGTTGTTGTTTCGAGCCAACGGATACAAAAACACAAGCAGTTGTTAAAGTTGCCGACTCATTCGCATTAACGAAGATAATTTGGTCGTAATGGAGAGAGAAAAAAATAACGCTCTACTACACCAATGTACGCGTTTTGGAATATGTTGTGTTGAGCAAAGCAAAAGCGCTCGTTTCAACTTGAACAACGATCACCGATAGGACCACGACACGAAGACTAATCAATAAGTTGAACTCATTGACGAGTTGGCTCAAAAGTCGTGCCCTGTAAAAACGTATTTTTATATTTTATTTAAGAACCACGTAAAGTGCTAAACATTTTTTAACTATAATACTGCTCTCAATGAATACGTCTAAAAAATAAGTAGTCTAGCTTTAATAAAACTGCAAAGGTTCAGGTTGAGAAGGGCTGCCCTCATTGTTGTAACAACAGTTAAAAGTTACATTATGTTCCAACCGTAGCTTGCGAGGGTGGCTCAGTTACCCCTGAATAAGCTATAGCCAAGATATAATAATAATTATTAGGGTTACTGAACATGACAAAAATAACAAATAGGGAAATTCACTTTTGCAACGTTTCGACCTCCGTACTAAGGGCTTGTTCACGGAAGGTCGAAACAGTGAAGGTGAAATTTTAACCTGTCAGTTGAGATAGGAAACTTTATTTTTTCCTATTTGTTATTTTTGGTCGTGATTATAAGGGTAAAGAATTGTGGAGCGTTACTGAAGCATATCGACTTTGTATTTAAAATCATTCGCTTTTGCTAAAGTAAGGCAAAATTTTAAATGAATCCGAGCATTCAATCAGAATAGAACCCCAGTTGAAGTGAACTGTGTATTTGTTGGCTTACCTGTTTTTATAATGATTATACTTGGCACATTGGTTGTTTTTTTTTCACAGCTACTCTTAAGTCTTGTTGACTCCTACGAGTCGCGATTTTTGCTTCTCCCTGATTTTGTTTTTTTCCAACTACTACTCGAGTAATTGGTTGGCATTTCTTTAAAACTGCTCTTGTCATTCTATCGAATTGGAAAACACTTTTTTCACGAAAAGTTCAGTTTGCATCTTTCAACCACAAAGTATCCGGATAGGGCTACAACTTTGTTGGAATAAGTCCAACGATTCAGTGTCGAGTTGTTGTTGTTGTTGATGATGATGATGATGATGATGATGATGGCACTGGTGGTGTCGAGTCAAATTTAATGATGCGTCAAAGCGAAACTAATTGGTTAAACGAAGCCGACTACAAAACAGAAGAAAAAAAAACATAATAAAAGAAGATAGTTGTTAATTTAATATTTTTTTAATGAATAATTTCATTGTTATCTAAAAACTCGAAGGGATCACTCGGCTTATTAGAAAAGCACTTTGCTAGTCGACGTAGCCCGAGAAACGACGGACAAGCTACGAGGTCCCCCCCCCCCTGTGTAGCACTAGTACAGTGCCGTTGAGTTGAGTTGAGTAGAGTAGAGCAGAGTGGGGGAGCCGTTGGTTCGGGATATTGATCCAAGTTTCAACCAACAGCACTCGGTGCATCTGATTTTCCACGATTTAATTATACAACGTAATTTTCGAGTATTAAAGTGGGATTCGCGTGGATTTCACCTGAGATGACATATCGCTTTGCCAATAATCGACGCGTGTCTATAACGACTCTTGCAATTTCATTTCCAACACGGAATTGAACGAAGCGAAAAAGAATCTCAATTTGCGTGTTGAGAGCGAAATAAAAAGAAGCAAAGAAAAAAGGGCCACGAAAATTGATGAAGGCACCCGATGCGTGGTTTTTATAACTACATTTTTTACTCGGCTATGATTTTATCAACGTCACTGTCGAGTGATAACGTTGCTCCAAAATGCATAGAATATCTCGCGTATAGTAATTAAGTTCCCAGGGGGAGTTCTTTCGTGGAACCAGCTAGTTGTTCTGTGAAAAGGTTGGCTTTTAGTTGTTTTTCTTTTGTTTTTGCGTTTTAAACGAACTTCTACAGTCGTACGTAATGTCATTTGTGGCGAGTGAGGAATAGGGTTGTCACGGGTCTACTTTTTTCTTTTAAGAATGCGTAGGCTACTTGGATACAGATGATGATGATCGGAGATAATCTTATTTTTGGATGACTGGGCTTGGTTGCCACGACCTACTCGTCTTATTCGCAATTTACGACATGGCTATTGTCAGTTTTCGTCGCTGGAGCTCTTGGCCTGACACGAAATTTCAATAGTTTGTGGAGTATTTCGTTTAAATATTTCGTTATTGTTCATTGTCAGTATGACACTCTCAAGGAGTAAACCAATACAAATAATTAAATTTCATGTAAAATGTGGAGTTTTAACTTAACTTTAAAAATGTAGACAAAAATTGGTCAAGTTTGAGTGGTTGAAACAGAGGATGTGGAGTTTCCTATCTAGTAGAAGTTGGAAGACAATTCCAGTACTGTGTAGTATTGTAGGGAAAACGGTTAGTTGCCTATCAGGAGGCAAATGAATCGTTGATGGTGAATTGGTACGGTATTGTAGCCGGACGAGTACAAGTGTTACTTACAAGAAATTGTTGTACAAGAAATTTAGAGGGTGGTGAAGGTTATTCCCAACTTGCTTTACTGATTTTTCTTTTAGTATGGCATTGGTTCAGCGTTTGGTATTTAAATACAATAATGTCCACTGTCCCCTGTGAATAGTTTTGACAAATGGAACACTCTTCCTCTCCGTATTAGGAGACAGGATGTTGGTAGTCAGCTGAAAAATTTTGAATTGGATATTTTCGAATTTGTAACAAGTTGTGTATAATAAGTATGGCCGTCAATAGTTTCTGTTGTGATTTATTTAGATTGGGATTGTAATAATTTCTTGAGTATTGTTTGTTTAAAGATTAGATGATGTTTTACTGTGATTCAATTTGATCTAATCATTGTCTGTATTTAGGTTTGTTTTGTTGTTGTGTTTCCACTGTTTTATGCTTGTTATAGGTGCAGTGTTTTGGTCCCTTGAACTGCGAAATTTTTAAATAAGTAAATAAATAAATAATGAACCTTGCCCCCCCCCCCTGGAGACAAAATTTAAAATCAAGCAGAAGAGGTAAAAGATAAATCCACAGCGAGAGGTAAGGTGAGGCAAACGAGGTATAAAGTAAACAGGCAAGTGGTAGTGTTTGTGAAACATTGTTTATACGAAAAACATTGACAAAACGTTGGTTTGTGAACGCTTTATACGTAACTGGAAGTCATGGTGACAGCCAGGCGTTCAACTCACCTCGATCTATGTCCAGAGTACTGTTTGTTCTCTAAACCAAATAGAGCATAATTAAACAAACGACAACGAGTTGAAGCCGACCTTAAGAGACATAATTTGACAAATTGTCATTAATCGGATTTGGTAACCGTCGTTTTCAGGCTGCCATGGTGGTTTTAAATTTAATCAACAAGCAGTCCGTTAACGAATTTCATGTTGGAAATGCCAGTATGACACAAGTTGGCAACGAAATGTTGACAATGGCCCAAACTGTCTATCACCAATAATTTACCTACTGGGAAGTATTCTTAGTGGTTCGCGGGTTCGATGTGGCTCGCTAGACGTTGGCGTCAGGCCCGTGGGTCAACCAAAGTATCGGAAAAACGTTAAGTTTCTCAAATCAAGTTGTTGGGTTCAATTTTTAATTTTATGGAATTATTCTCATAATGCGCCACTGTTATGATAAAATAGCCAACGTTGTAAAACTAGATATGATTTTTGTGACAAATTTTTCGCTGTGGCACCAACGATTCTGTTGCTGCCCTCTTTCTGCGCCGCAAATATAAAAACAAAACGACTTACATTTTTAAAAACAGTTATACAGTATAAACTTACAGTTAACAGTGATGTGCAGCACATTAGTGTTTTAACTGTATTTATTGGTTGTTGTTAACTGTTACTTCTAGACCTTCTGTTTTGTTATTATTACATTCTTTTCGGAATATATTATTACGGGTGAAAACTAAAAAAAAAACAGTTAAAACTCTGTGGAGGAACAAAACGATAGAAAGACAAATGTGCCTTTAGGGGGAGGGGGTGTTTCTCTCTTACCTTGATGCGAAGTCGTGTCGTGGTTTGCATTTCGACCCTGACCACGATGTGTTTCGATTCGTCCCCGTATCGAGACGGTGCTGGGATCCTGGCCAGTCGCAACTGCCACCCGTCCGCCAAGGGTTCTTCGTCGCCCACCACCACGTAGCCGTAATTTTGGGGGTAGACGCACGAGGGTTCTCGCAACGACTTCTTGATCTCGTGTCGCGGCACCCAGCAACAACCCCTCGCCAGGCAAGCGCTCTGGGTGGCGTTCTCCTCCGGGTGACAGTCGAACGCTTCTTGCGGGGGACATTCTGGCGACCAGGGAGGCTCGCCCGAACCCTGCGTTTGTTCGCCGCGGCTCGAAGCGGAGAAATAGACGAGGGGCACGAGGGCTGTGGCGAGCAGCAGGAAAACGGCGACGACGGCGAAGCGAAGCCAAGGACGACGTGGTCGTCGTCGGCTGTCGTCCATGGGCTAGCGACGATGGGCTGCTCGCTGCTGCTGCTGATGCTGCTGCTGCTGCTGCTGCTGCTGCTGCTCCTGCTGCCGGCTTCAAGTTTTCCCGCCGCGTGAGCGCAACGAACACCGCGCTCGCTTCATGATCGATTGGCACACTCGGACGGAGGAAACTCAACTTGCAAACACGCCCACGCGCTCTGTACGCAAGCTCGGACTAAACGATGACGACGACGACTCGTCTTTCACTCACTCTCTCTCTCACTTGCCATCTTCACTCGCTCGTTCGTTCTTTCCATCCAGTGGGGGGCGCGTGGGTGGCTTCGTTTATTAACTTTTGCACCACCACCGCTACCGCCAGCCATCAACCATCCATCCCGTCATGCAATACCTTGTTGGTGAGAGAAAATGAGGATCGAGTTAATAAAGTTTTAGCGCTGAAAGGTGTTTGCTTCTAACACCTTAAATCATTTTTTACTAGTTATAACCGTGTGTTGTGTTTTTAATATTTTTTTACCGTTGACGTTGTTCGCTCGGTGGTTTAGAGTGGTTGTCTCGTCTTTTATAGGATAGTGGATAAGGTTTTCTTTTGTTGTCTGCAGGTGCACTATTTAGCGTTTATAGGATTAGACTGAAAGGTTATTAAGTGGTCATTTAATCCACTTGATTAACGTATTATATAATACTTAATCTGACATGGATCTGACGCCCTTCCCTATAGACTTGGCAAGTATGCATCTTCGGGTCCACTCATGGAAGACTTATCTTTTAACAGTTTTATAGACAAAAATCTACAGTATATCGTCATTTTTTATTGTTGTGAATTTACGCAATGTAACCTTTACTTGGTCTTTGGACCTCAATAAAAATCAAATCAAATCAAATCACTGCCGACTTGTAATTAGTGCTTACAAGTTATGCGCGAGAGAAACATTCAAGTGTTAATACAAGCGACCTGATTCTAATTACATTCTTGATTTTTTTACTTTAACTGACTGAGCGAGATCTAGAAGCAGAAAGTATAATATGAACACGTAGAAATGTGACGCTTTCCATCGTGCTTCCTGAATGAAAAAGTGAACGGTTTTGTTCTGGGAATGGTGATTAAGTTTGGTACTAATCGTCCCAATCAATAGTTCAAAAGCGGGGTTTTGAGCAAATTGTCATTCTGTTTGTTTCTGTCAAATGGGAATTAGTCTTTGCGGAGGGAATCCCCTTAGGATGTGTCAAAGAAAATGGAGTTGGTCGGGTCATCAATCGTTTCTTATTTTTTTCTCGTTTCTTTGTTTTTCGTCTGTTCGCTTCCTAGCGTGCCCCAGGGGCCTTTTCCGGATGTTGGAACGGTCTGTCCAATTTATTGACTATTCTTTGGAACCGCCGTGAATTTTGTCAACGGTCAGTCGGTCTTTTGGTTTATCTTATTTCGCTCCACGAGATATTTCCGACCATGAAATGGTTTTAACTAGACGGTTTGTAACCATGGAAACGCACGTCAATAACCTAATTGATTTTTTCTTTCCCCCCACGTTGAATTGGTGCAATTTTTTTAATTCAACTTCCTTGGGGGAACAAACGGAATTTTTTTAATGACACTTTTCTCTTTTGTCGACAGTTTCTTTGTTAAAGGTTCTTACTCATTTTGCTTTTAAGTAAATTAATTCCAAATCTGTAATGAGTTTAGTTCATTTCCTTTTTCTCCCACCCAGGGCACCACACACACAAATTTCGCGAGAGTGGAAAAAAACAACATCTACGTTAAAGAGAAGCTTTTATTTCTCACGGTTTACATTCATTAATCGAAACGTGTAGGAATAAAATCACGCGTTTCCAAAGAACATAACGCAGCACGAGTGTTCCAAGAAGAGGTTTTTATTTTTATAAATCGATAATAACCATACAAGTTTAATCAAACCTAGAAAACAGATCAGTCATTTATGAAACACGAGCTTAGACGTGAAAACGAACCGTTTAGAGAAGTTCCTGAACTTGGTGGGGAGTTCGAGGAATGAGCGCGGCGATGTTGGTGTAGCCACTGGAAGGGTTGTTAAGGCCGTCGTAAACTACTTTATAGGCAGCCACCAAAAGTTCCGTCGACTTCTGACGCAAGCGTTGCCTGTAAGACGAACGTTAAACTTTATAAATGATACATCTGATCGGAATTGCAGTTGAGACCAGTTGAAAAACAAACTGGAAACTATAGTACGGTTGTAAGGGGAAAGTTTCGAGTGACAGCCAATATCGACTCACCTTAACGAAGTGCTTAGAAGCATTTCACTTTGAGGAAGCAGCAAGCTGTCCGGCATTGAAAGATAATCATCGAACTTTGCCTGCAAAGACACAAAATGAGTTTCTACGGTCTATTAATTAATGGTGCGATGCTACGAGGAATGTTTCTCCTTACGGTGGCTGTTTTGACAGACGTTGCATCCATTCCTGGTATGGTGCTGAGTTGACCCTGCACAGGTGTGTACTGAAGAATAGTGTTGTACAAAAGATTGAGACCCGTTCCAGTCAATATGTACCCGACTTGCTCGCTGATCAGTGTATCCAAATGGGCATCCATCTAAAATATCAATAACCCCTCGTATTGAGTGTGCTCCCAAGCGTGAGCTGTGAGGACTCCTCAGTAGTGATACCTGAGCTTGTAACATTTCGAGACGATGGTCGGTAAACTCGAACATCGACACCATGCTCTGAATCAAGTAAAGACAGTTGAGCAAGTAGGCAGCCATGTCACCCGTCGTCAGATTAGAAGCTGATAAAGTGCACATTTGGATCAGAGGATCGATGACGCACGATAGAATCTGGAAGTTGAACGCAGCGCCTGTCATGATATGGTTCAACACGTTTGCTAAAATAATAGAGTTCAAAGATGTAGAACCTGGGAATAATCCTTCTGTTTGTTGTCGATAGAAACCATGGATGAGTCGTGACAAGTCAACACTTCTCTTAGCAAAGCGAGAGTCTTGCCAACGGCTTCTGTAGGTGCCAAATCGTTTGGTGGAAGTTCTACCTGTTAAACCCAATAGCTTTAGGTGACATTGTTTTATGGGGGGTGCTAACTATCATGTCGCCCATGGAAGCTACCTTTTCCATTAGCTTGGTCGCGTGACAGTTGAGACTGTTGAAAAACATTTTGTGGCCCAGAATGTACATTTCTTCGAGGGTTTTCAGTAAGGCAGCCTCTTCCGTCGATAATATTTGCCTAGTAGGTGAAACCATGGTTAGGATAGAATAAGGCGCAGAATGAAAATAGATCAATTCGATAGTGCCGTACCCAATGGTATGGTGGTAAAACTTGAGGAGGTTGGTGAGCTTGTAAAGAAGTACGGCTCCTGGTTCCGAAACGATGACTTGTTCCACCCGAACTTTGAGCGGACGACACACCCCTTCCAGAATATGTCCCAGAGCCGGATTGGTCAAGTTGCCAGTGGCTGCGACAAAGGATCTTTGCAGTGAACGACTCACGTGACCGAGTCGAATAGGACACGAATGACATGTTACTTACACGTGTCGCTACATCTTTTGAAAAAAGCTTCGAGGTGTTCTTTTTCGTTAGCGGTGGTTTGGTGCAACCAAGCTAACATGTCACCTACGTAGCGCAAGGGGTCGTGTGAATGCAGTTCTATGGGACGAAAGTTATTTCCAGCACCTATGAAGGGAGAGATGAACTTGTTGAATTCAAATTTGAAATGAAGTTTTAGCCAGTGGGGGTGGCTACTTGTGTAAGATGATGAACCAAGACCTACATACCTCCTCTAGTTAAGGCATCTATGAAAGCACGTACGACAGCAGCTCTTCTGGCTGTTGCAAACTCGTCCAAAGAATACCTATTGGCATAAACAGAAATAGGAATAGTGAAATACGAGTTGTGCTAGCTAAGTAAATCTAACTTACTTAAACAGAACGGGTCGGTCTTGAAGATTTTCAATGGCTTTAACGAGCAAAGGACTGATATCAGGCGGATCTGTGTTCAGCAATCGACATTCACCTGCAGCACACAAATGTCACATTGCTGATTTATGTACCGTAAAATAATAGGTAGAAAGTGATTAAGCCTACTCTGCGTCCAGCGATACAATCGTTCGTAAGCCGTTTCCATGTGCAATGCCATGGATTCCATAATTTCTAACCTGTAAAGAAAATTCTTTCTTGTATATTCGTATAAAAAAAACTAAATGCACGAAATAATCGAGGGGGGTTTCTTTCTCTTTTTCAGGATGGGATCTTACCCTGCCGTTTGTTGGTTGGTTCGGAGCAGAACTTTGCAATCGTTATGAATTTCTTTGACTCGTGCAAGAGCGGTGAAAAAATCTGCTGACAAGCCACCTTCCCTGGTTCCTCGAAGGGCTTTGATCTCTTCGGGACGAAGTTGGAACGTCTTGAGAAAGGCTGACGCCACCTCCTGACGCATCTGCAATCGTTGACTAGAAGAACATCTCCAAGGTAAGAACCACCTTTCACTCACTCGTGGTCACTTAATTCGCTCGACACCTACCTCTCGTTTTGGAGTTTGGTGGTCTGACTAATGAGGTCGTGCGTTTGAGTTTTAGTCGTTTGCAAACGTTGGTTCATATCCTTACAACACTCGTTCATCGCCGTTACATCTTGGTAGATGGAATCCAGTTGCTGTCAAGTTTTATTAATTTTTAGCGCTGGTGATCGTGTTAGTCGACCGTTAAGAGCCTTTTTCTCCAACTAAATGTTACCTGAGCCACTTGACGGCAGCAATGGACGAATTCTTCGTTAATGGTCAGACTTCGTCGTTCAATGTCCCCGCGAAGATTTCTTCGACTCTGAGTGTTGTTTTCTGGGAAAAACGTTGCCAACGCTTTGAGCGCTTCTAGCGTTTCCTAAAGCCAGTCGTCAATGGAATGGACCAAGTCACAATTCGTGTTTTCGAGGATTTTTCATCCTCGTCGACTTAGTTTATTGGCAGTATGAAAAACTAACTTGTTTTATGACTTTTGAATTTTATTTATTTATTTTTAATCAAGTTAGTGAATCTCGTTCACCTGCAGTGGTTTTGTGAGTTTCTATTGCTGGCGGTTTTTTGTTGCATTTACCTTTATCTAATTAACCTAACCCCCGTGACAATGTGCAGTACAGATACCAGATTAGGTTAGTTAAAAAAGGCAGCGGGCCTTTCTTTGTTATGCCTCCTGTCATTTCACCGCCGCTTTCGCTGTACACTAATTAGAGACTTGTTAAGCGCAGGTGAACTAGAGGAAGAATTCAAAAATTCCGAAACATCGAAAAAAATTTTTTTTTTTTTTCGGTTTTGTTATTTCTTGAGTGCATGATTAAAGTGAGTACATGAAACTGTGCATTTATATGATTTGCAGTTAAAAGGTATGGAACGAATGGGGGTTGGGAGGGTATTTCAAACCTGATATGTATTGTAGGGATATTTGCTAGTTGCGATGGTGGTTAGATTTGGTGGAGTAACAAGTTTATTTTATTTTATTTTTATTTTATTATAAACAGTCCTCAAGGACCAAAATCATTCACAATGATTAATAAAACAGTACAAGCCATCAATAAATAATTAACTGCAGGATGACAAGAGTATGAAATACAATAGTCAAAACAACCACAAATTAAGAAAAGGCAACATGTTGAAATAATATTCGATCAAAATGTTTATACGTAATTAGTTTTGACATTTGAATAAGGAATGATGTATAACTTTGGATGTTACGGACCTTATCGTGTTTTGGAATTGAATGTGCCGTAAAGTGTAAAGGATGTTTGGAAATGAGAAGGCTAGAAAAATTCAGTTAGTATAATAATATTTAATTATTTGGGTGATGGTGAAAAGTTTTTTAGTTTCTAAGAAACTTTAAACTGAATAATGGAGGTATTGTTGATGTTTCCCTTGCGCGCAATTCCTGTTTTGATTTAATTTTTGTCGAGAACTTTAAATTTTTTGCCGCCGTGTTGGGGTTGGGAGACTTGAACTCGTTTTCGTTCTCTGCCGATCGTCGGCGCCACCTGGTGGAAGTTGTTATTTTTCTCGAGTTTTGGTTTCATTTCCCGAAGCCGAGTCGTCGTCTTGTTGCGTGCTGCATTTTTTTTCTCGAGAAATTGTTAAGGTGGTATGTTTTCACCGGTATCGACTGACATTGACTACCCGCTTGACAAAATGACAAGCTAGAAAAATGAACTTGAAGCCTTTTAACTACAGAAGATAGGGAGGATCTTGACGGTATTGAAGGCTACGCTAATGCATTCTTTCGAGGAAGGGAAAATTGGGTGTATTCACCTTGTCATTCTCCACTCGGCTTTCGATGATGTTGTTGATCTTTTTGGTGAGAGGGTTGGTCGTGGTAGTCATCTTCTCTTTTGACGTTTCTAATCGAGATGCCTCGTCCGTCGTGGCTACGACCGCCGCCATTTCGACGCGTTGATCCGCTCGGGCCTTGTTCCCGTCAGCAACGAGCGTGCCTACGAGACCAACGGAAACCGAACCTCCGGAAATAAAAAAAAAAAGGAGCAGTTTCGGAAAGAGAGCTTTCAGTTTTCACTTGTTTATTGTGCGCAAGAGTGCGGTACTTAATTAAAAAAAGCAAATACAAAAAGAAAAAGTAGTTAGTTTACTCTTCGGTCAAAGGTACGGTAAACGTACTCGGGGACAAAATGCCGACCAAACGGCAGGCCTATTACAGGGTCGCCAAATTCGTGTGAGATAATATTAACACCAACAATCTAAAATGGGAAAAGGACAACGTCAAAAATCGATCTTGATACAGTACAGTCAAATATAGTTATTATTTTATTTTTATTTTTAAAATTCAAAGGGATTAATTTGGTGATAGGTATATCGATTATTTTTTTTTATTTTTTTATCATACAATCCTAAATAGACCGAAAAGATTAACAACAAAACAATTATAAATTCAAGAAGAAAACAAAAACACAACAATTATAAAGTTAACAAAAAAACTACACCAACATTGAAATCTTTCAAGTCCATTGGAAGGTGCTAGGAACGGGAAATTGACATCCTATGCAATAACATGACACTACTCACCCCCTCCACCACCATCATGCCAATGATAACTAAAGTATTAGCCAGCCATCGTATTGAAACCAAATATTTAAATTTCATTTACCCAATGTTAAATTAACCACTCTTTGAGTGGTTAATAAAAATAAATAAATAAATAAATAAATAAATAACTAAAAAACATGATTTTTTTATAATGGTTTTGTATATTATTTGTATCAAGAGTGACATTAAGTATATAACTATTGAAGTATTGTTTTTATGAAAATAAGGGGTGATTTACATTATTTGGGAAACGTGGGATTTCCCCCAAGTCGATGAAACCAAATGACTTGTAGGGATTTTAAGGTGGTTGTACGTATTAGAAATTGACGCGTAACGACTAAGCTCAAATAAATGCCCTCCTGACTGGGAAGTTCCCTATTAATTCAAAGGTGACGAGAACCAAGTTTATTGAAATTGGCCCGTTACAGTAATTAATTTAGAACATTAATCTTATCGATAAAACATTTTCAGTAGGCAAAGTTATTGATGTAGCTAGTACGCGTTGCACGTCATTCAGTTGTCACAACTAAATTGTTGTATAGTGTATTTTTGTATTCCATTGCATTTAGTTGCCATGTTTTGGTCTTCAAACCGTGAAATAAAAATAATAATAATAATAATAATAATAATAATAATAAT
>JAQIWH010000794.1:0-40326 GCA_034695005.1 Cryptops parisi | reverse complement strand
ACCATTGGCTGATTCATTTAGCTTCCTCATAATTGTGCCAGCAATTCTGTGTCAGCTAATTTGGGATAGAGTATAGATTCAAGTCTTTAAGGCGCGTTTACACGATGATAGTTGCAGTCATGACATCGACCATCTCCACAGTTATTTTCGTGTAAATGATGTCCAATGTCAACTTTTGATATTTAAATTTTGAATGTTTTTTACAATTAAAACATATTCCAATAATATTTTGGATATATTGCTTTACACGAATCCTCATTTACACCAAGATAGTTGTCGCTGTCGTGACAACGCCAAAACCACCATCGTGTAAACGGCGCCTTTAGAAAGAAATAACTCGTTGGCTTTTCACACCAACGCAAAAAATGGAAAATTCTATGCAAATCAGGAAATTATTTTTTCCTTTATATGCAAATTATGCAATTTACTTTTTTTTTTTATGATTACTGCTTGCAATAGGAAATTGTAATGTCATTCCAAGGAACTTTGCTAGCAGATGAAGAAGGCTGCAAAATTCTTATGCACAATCGACTCGCTACATCGACAAAGGTAAGATCGTTTTTTCCATTTGCATTTGCCGTGTCGGAGGTTGACGACGGGTAGCAAATCCGAAACTTAATTAAACAGTAAACCACTCGTGATATATTGGGAAAGGATCGGTTTTATTATTTGTCATGTTGTCTGGAAAAAACAAAATTATACATGCATTGTTGTATTAAGTTTGGTTTACGTGACTAGGGGTTTCGTCAATTCTTTTGGAAACCTCATTTACAATGAGTTATCGCAAAAAAAAAACAAAAAATTACATTGTTATTTTCTATTTACATTGATTTGTTTCACAAGGGAATCTTTTATTATTTTTTTTTATATGACTAGCCTAAGCAAAATTAAAAACAGACGAAGTATTTTTATTAATATATATATGTATTTTTTTTTTTTTTTGCATTGCAATTTTCCCACAAAACAAGTTACGTTTTGTTTCTTATCCGTTTTCCATGCTATGAGTTCGTGCCAAGTTGCACAGCGTGTTTCGTTTTATAAAACTTTTTCAACATTTTGGAAGATTCGATTCTCCTTTTTGTCTACAGAATTCCAGAGTGAATTAATATGGAAAGGCATGATGTATATATATATAATTTGATGACATGTTAAAAAAAAAAAACAAATTCGTGAAATATTTTTTTGGTATTTTTTTTTTCAAGTATGAAATACACCAGTGGAATATTTTATAATTTTTTTTTTTTTGCCAGCATAAAAATTATATATTTTTTATTATATCATATACCACCCATCGAGGCACAGATAATTCTGTAACAAAATTTTTATAGCCATGCATAGCTTTTTTTTAAAAAAAAAAAAACATTTTAATATTTTACCATTTAATATTTTATAATAATAATAATACCAGTACTTGAAAAAAATTTTCCCACCATTTTGGTTCAAGTGTGGTAAATTTTGGGTGAACAAGCAAAACAATTTTATCTTTTCGAAATCCAACTGGTCACACACAGTTGAATGGTTCCAAAAAAGCCAAAAAAATTTGGAAGTGCGCGAAGAGAATGAGATATAGAAATTTTATTATTATTATTGATTATTATTATTATTATTATTATTATTATTATTATTGGCAGTCAAAAAAATTGACAAAGTTTTTTTTTTTTTAGGCAGGAAAAATTTGACAAGATTTTATTTTATTTTTTTTGGAAAATGCAATAAATAGTTGCATTAAATGTTCTTTCAAGTTTTGCTCCATTGATATATATGTATATAAAACGAAAAATTATTGACACTTCCGTTCATGTAAGTTATTTTCATACTACCGCGCAAATGGTACGTTTTCTTAGAAATCAATTTGTCAATAACTTTCTGACACGAGGAAGTGAACATGGATTACAATTTCCATTTCACCAGTAACGCATCTAAACGGAAATTAAAAGAATTCTAAATGCATTTGACGCAACATTAAGTTTCTTTTACGCAATAAAATTTGACCTCAATCCGTTATTTAACTGTTAGCAGCATTAAATAATATGAACAGGGCTGGATTAAGTAGTTTTCCACCTGTAGGCCCACACTGAATGCCCTTGCCCAAATCCAACAATAAAAATACTAAATAGGAAGTTTTAGTGAGTGCAAAAAATTGTGTATACATTTTTTGTGGGTATTACAAGCCGACATCTGGACATATAGATGTATAATTAATTTTAATGTTTTATGCCACTCCTAAGATATTGCCACCTTAGGCCGAGGCCTAAAAGGAAATCCCGCCCTGAGTATGAACGCTGCGTTTACTTTGTACGCTTTTAGCGCAACAGTCGATATTATGTATAGGGTCAACTCTTGTAGGTTATGTGTATAAGATTAACTCTTGTAAGTTACAAGAGTTTTCGACTGTTTGGACAGTTTTTGCACTAAAAGCATACAAAGTGAATGCGGCCATATTTGAAGAAACTGATCTATATTTTCAATTGGTATACGAAACTAGTTTTTTGGCACATTGATTAGTTTTTGGTTCCTTAATGTTTGTTTCTAATTTTAAAAATTGTTCGAATTAAAGCGAATTGCAAAGACAATCAAATATTCTTGTTACACTATACTGTAATTAATATAAATGACCGTTTGTTTGTTTGTTTACAATTTCTTTAAATATAATAATGCAAAAAAGTGGCATCAAATTTGTTAGTCAGCCATTTTGAAACAAATTTGTCAGTCGGCCATTTTGAAACACATTTGTCAACAATTTTGAAAAATATTTGATTATGAATAATGGAAAAAGGTGAAAAAATTGTTTTTTTACAATAATAGTTGAAAATATAAATCACTTATATTAATGAAAGACAATTTGTTGATGTCTAATAACGTAATGTGCAAGACCCATTAATGTGAATCAACTGGTGAATTGATCGACACGACTATGGCAGTTTGCAAACTCAGTGATCTGGACAAGAACAGAACACTGCTACAAAAATTTTAGATCGAGTAATTCCATGTTCATCTTCCGCTTGAAAAGTCGACAAATTACTTAATTACTTTTTGTTTTTATCCACTTCATTGCAAAAGAACGATTGCATACAAAGTACCCATAACGACCACAAGAGGGACCTGGATGCTTTGTAATGGTAGCAAACTAATGCACTGAAGTTTAGACATTACTTTACAAATTGTAAACAAAGAAGTAGACCACTTTACTATTTCTTGCTCTGTTACAAAGCGTACAGTAGTTGACAAATTTTGCAGATGGAGTTCACTTTGATATTTTGTAAAATTAATCGAGATTCTATCCACATGTTTTCATAACCTTCAAATAATCAATTCTGTTTTGACATATATTTTTATATACATATATATTTTTTAAAAATAAACAAAGCATGTAAGGGCTTGTGGAACTCGTCATAACTTTTAAAGAAAACGCTCAACTTGTCGAATGCAAACTTTCATTCTGCAAATCATCGTATTTCCAAAATCACACGCGTTTTCCAACCCTATCAAAATTTACAATGGCCTATATAATTCACATTTTGAATTAACACAATTCTTATTTTCAATGATTTTCTGTTTCAATCATTTTCAGTAGCGTTTTGTAGAAACACATAACCCAACTCATGAACCAGAAAAATAAATAAATAGAATGTACAAAACAAAAAATATCTTATCTCGTTTATGTAACTTCATTTTAGAGAGATCAGCTAATAGCTACAAAATGCTTGGTTTTTGTTTTATTTAAATTTAAAAACCTTGAGATCATGATTTTTTAAAGGCAAAAACACCGCAGCAAATATTACAAAAAATTAATGCATTGTGGTTTCACATTTTTGCAGGAGACTAGAAAAAGTGTCTCAGAAACTTAATAAAAAAGATGACTGAAAACTCAGTGGCGCTAATTCCGTTTCGTTAATCTATAATTACAATTTTTTTTTCTTATTAACGTTAACAGAAAAAAATAGCTGCATTTTTATTTTATTTATTTTGCTTGAAAATTTAGCTGAAGCAGTAGATTCGTAAGCTAAGATTTATAAAGCAGCGGACAAAAAATGGAACCACGCTCTGCGAGGGGGGAAAAAAGAGTGTCAACAGGTTCCATTTCAAACACAAATCTAATTATGAAAGACACGGTTTCTAAATTAAGTATTCCCACCATCGCGTGTTTTAAGATTTTTCCACATTTTTTTTAAGACACGTTTGATGTGGGGGCACTGGAATAAAATTCGTATGACAAAAAACAAAAATTCTGTTTAGTAGCCTAGTTAAAAGCTGAAAAAACAAGACCATCACTTGTTTGATTATTAAACAACATGAAAATATTTGTTTTTAGTGAAAACGAAAAATCTTAACAAAATTGACTATGAAAAACTTGAGTACTTATGTGTTAAGCAGCCGCCAGCATTATGAGGGTGCCATATATGTCTATGGGTATAAACTCCAATTTATGAATTTAGCTTGGTTAAAAAAAACAAGGGCATTACTGGCATATATCGTCCGCCATGTTGGTTTTTAATTAACAGCATATAGGCAATGACACTCGTTAGACTAAGACGAATTCACGGACCCCTCATTCATCGAAATTCATTTAGCCTGGCGGAGGGTCTAAAGAATAATGGATATATGGCATGTATAGCATCTGCCATATAGCCAGCATCACTCGACAGACTAAGACGAACCCATAGACACCTCATACATCAAAATCTATCTTGTTTTTTTTATGCAGAAACAACTCGCTCATAAGTGAAGCTAATATATCAAAACACGAATGCATCTCTTTTAAGTAACCTAAACTTGTTTCTATACCCATCAATATAGGTTAGTTAACAAACAACAACCTCCCATGGCTGTGGTGGCTGCTTAACATACAAGCACCGTAAATTTGCTATTAAACCTGAACCTCGTTAATCTGACAATACTGGGATGTACATGTTACCGGCAATTTATAGAATCTAGGCATTCTGTAGAATGCCAAACCTAACCAGTTTAGGCAATGTATGAAAGTAGCATTGGAACTAGAGGTCCGCCAAGTCACAAATCTGTGACTACGCACATTCCGAAAAATTAAAAAATAAATTCTACAAAAGCTACAACTCCTCCTGGTGTCATGTGACGATATTGAGCCACGCCTTCCCTCCAAAAGAGGAGGGAACTCACACATACACTGAAGCAAAAAAAGTAGTACATGTAGATATTTACGTTAGACAAAAATTAGGACTATTTTTGGTTTTTTTCTATCTTTTTGAGAAAACGACAGCAACTATTATAATCTTTACTACTCAAATAGTTATACAAGATATTATTTCATACTTTGTCAAAGGCATTCTATTAAATGTCTGTATTCTATACATTGCCAGTAACATACAAACTAAACCTAATTTCACAATTTTTGGAGACCAAAGTTATTGAAGTTTGAATTGTCGGATTGAAGAAGTTCCGGAGCACTAATGAAAACAAAATACTGCGATGATGGAAAAGTTAAATAATAATACTGCCACTTGGATTTTTAGAAAACCAAGAACCTAAAACAACACGACAAGTCTACACAATCTAATTGTAAAATAGTTCTTGTAACAGTTTTTGGTTTTTAAGTTCTACACCTGTGATTCTGGAATTATTAAACAGTGGTCACATATAGCTGTTTAATTTAAAAATAGTTGCTATAATGAAAATGTCGACCATTTTGTGTTTCCATTTTTCATTTTTTCTTCTTAATATATAATAATCTTTATATCATGAGAAATAAATTTCTATTTGAAGTAAAGGCAAAACTTGAAAGTGAAGGCAGCGCTTGAGTATTTTATCCGAGTACTTAATTTTTTTTTTTGTTTGCCCTTATTTCAACGTTGAAAAAAAACAACTTAATTCGACGTAAAAAACACTTTGACTCAACTTAATACAGCTACCACATTAAAACCATCTAAATAAACCACAAGGGGTAAAATAAATTACTAGAGACTTAAAAGAGTTAACTCTGTAGAGGTTAAGTTGTGGATCAGTGATCACGCTCTGCTACCATGTTGATGAGATTTTTTGCTCCTTTGTAAAACTTGTTCCAATGGTTGAAATACATTTGACATTCTGTTTGTTACTTGCTGTCATGTGTCAAAACATTGATCCACAACCTAACCTCTACAAACTCTCTAAAAAAACAATTGTAAACATATAAAAAAACAGATCAAATTAGCACAATAAAAATTGCTAACATCCTCAATATTGGTGTAAAATTCTAGACACAAAAAATGGTGTATAAACTAAATATCTATCAAATAACAACAATAATAAATAAATAAATAAATAAATCTGAGTTGAAAGGAATGCTACCGAACCTTAAAAAGACGTTAATTCAACAAAATGACTACCTTTCGTCCATTTTTTTCATATATATAAAGCCCCAAACGCGAATTGTTCTTCGCTAATGTTATATTGGAACGTTGTATATTAGCCAATGAGAAACATTCTCTCTCACCCTGATGAGATCAAAAAAACAAAATCTTTGCAGTTCATGGAATGGCACGTAGAATTATTTTTGTTTGTTTGTTTGTTTTGTATGTATGTACAATATATTCGTCGTCGGTTAATCATCTTTGGTGTGAGACTGCGATGAAGTATTGCCTGCAATGAAGTTCTTCGTCGATGAAGTAGTGTTGTTGACGTTGCCAACGGGAGGAGCATTTGTGAAAGGGTTATTAGCGTTGTTAGTGGGGTCGCTCGAGGAGGAAGATGGCAGTTGACTGACTGGAGAGGACCCCACGAGAATGTATTCGTCGGGACAATCCCAAACGACAGTCACGTGATATGCCATATTTGCAACTGCCATGCAGTATTCACAGAAGGAGAAATAACTAAAGGCTAAAAGCAAAAAGACAACATTTTTTTTTATACCCAAAATGTTCTTTTTTTCTCGAAACGCGTATCAAAATATTGGGCATTCCCTAATTCATCACCCCATTTGTTTTTTATTATAACTTCACTAAAAGTACACCCGTGCTGTAGCATGAGGGCATGACATAAGGGTTCTGAGTTATGAATTTTAATTTTTTATTACACTAACGGCAAAACATATTTGTACTTTTTGCGTTTACAATCAACTCCATCTAGTGACAATGTTTCAATTTCAACATTAACCAATAACTGACTTGAGGGAGGAGTCTGCACGATGTGCAGGGTTAAAGCGTCCACCGCACTTACATAAATTCAGACCTGAGTCATTATTATTTAAACTATTTTTCTTTTGCATTATTATATAGCAACTCAAATTTTTTTATAAGTGACTTTTTATTTACTAAATTTGTTGTATTTTTATGAAAACAAAAAGCGAAAATTGGTTCAAGTATTTTTTTGAAGTTAAAAAAATGAAGATTGAATCAAATTTTGCTTATTTTTCAAAACTACACCAAAATCAATAAAAAGTGGGTAATAAAAATGTTTTTGAGTTGCATTTTGATGATATAAAAAAAAACAAAAACAAATTTAACAAAAATGAAATATAAAGTTATAATAAAAACCAATGGGATGATTATAGTACAACCCTGTATATAAATGTATTGACTTCCCACTAGTTTGAAATGCAAACTACTCTACCTAACAAACATGCCTTTAGTTACATCTTTAATTATGTAATAGTAGAAAAATAGAGATAAGAAAATTGTTAGTAATGTCGCTAAATTACATCTCCCCAGTTCATTGGACTACACCTGACGTTAAAGTTTCCATTAGTAACTGATTAATCTCATCATTATTTGCCAACGTCCATTGCGTCGCCACTCACGATGATTACCATGGTCGAATTGGCACGTTGCTTCGTCTTTAGTCGATCTTTGGAATTTCATTGCAATTGTAAAAATTTCAATGAAAAGGTTTTACTACTCACATTCTCCATTGTGTGAATAGGACTGACACCACCCCATCCCGATTGCTATTTCGAGCATCTCTTCCCACGTGTGTGATCACACATCTTTGTAAAATGACAGCTACCTTTTATCCATCTCATCATAAATATGGTAACAATAACATAATTGGAGTTGGCACCTGAGTGCGGTTTTTTTTCTCTTTTGGTGCCGTTTTCAAAGTATTGGCAAACGTCCAACACTTTTCTGATTCCCACAGAGATTACAGTAAATGTCAGACGCATGGATAGAATATTTGCAATGGACAACAACACAACAAAAAATAATAAATAAAAGAGGAAACGTTGGATGCTTACCAAGTTCGTCGCAGAAACGACGATGGCGGTAAAAATAATAAAGCAAACCAGCGGTGAAAATCAGTTTACCAGACAACAGCGCTACTTTAGTCATGTAAGATTTCTTTACCTGAAACATTAAAAGTGCATAAAATATTCAAATTAAAAAAATAAACACAAATGTGATGAAAATTAATGCCATTGATAAAATTGTCATCTTACCAACGTGTCCATTTTAGGGTTACCCCACCTGAACACTATGCAGTTGAGCAGCATGTACGATAGGGAACTTGTCATGAAGATAATGAACAATTTTTCGTGAATGGCTACGTATGAAAAAACAAAACAATATAACGTACTGGATACACTAAGGACATGTTTTTGTGACACCTTGAAAAAAAAATAAGTGTGACAACTTACGATAGTTTTCTTTATTCGATATGTAGGTCACTCCAATCAATGACAAATTTTCAACTAAGTTAAGCCAGTAGTTAACGTCAACCCATTTCTGAAAGCGACCATGTTCCTTTTGGTCCAGATTTATTGCTAGGCTACTGTAATATCTGTAGTAAACAGTTGCGATGAGAAGTCGGGGAGTGCAGTGCAAAGCAACCCCTATCCTCCAGATGTAACGCTGTGGAGATATGCCAGTGATTGCACTTATCGATGGAATGAAATTATATACCTACAAGATTAAAAATAACGGATGTTAGTAACACCAAGACGTCGCATTAACTCGAAATCTTAATCATTTTTTTCTTCCATTTATCGACTGCCGTCCAACGTTAATAAAATGACAAAAGCAAAATAAAAAATCCATCTCAATTTGGAGATAACTAGCAGTTTCGTAGGCACTTTATTTTATGTTT
This sequence comes from Cryptops parisi, assembly GCA_034695005.1. NCBI lineage: Eukaryota > Metazoa > Arthropoda > Chilopoda > Scolopendromorpha > Cryptopidae > Cryptops > Cryptops parisi. Next base: position 31,293 of record JAQIWH010000794.1, on the reverse strand, counting down.
CAAGTGTAACCTAGAGACCAACTAAAACTTTTTTTCCTCCCCTCATGTTATTTATTTTTTTTAGTCCATTACATTTTCCTTTTATCTGTCAATCGACTGTCTTGTCATTTATGTGTTGATTTCAAAAGAGACAAATTGTTAAGCACTGGCGGTTTGATTTTATTTTTTGGTATTTGATTATCGCATATACAAAATGTGTTAATAATAATAATAATAATATAAAAAATAGTGTCCTCACATAATGCTTTAATAATATGTTTAATAAAAAAGAAGTGAATAATTTTTCATATTTCACGAGTCTCCAACGTGCTACAGAAATGCAAATTTCTGCCTCAATTTTTAGTGTATTTCGTGGCCCACGATTGGGGTGCTGTTGTCATTCAGTGTCAAAATTGAGTCGTCATCATCGCTGTTGTGTGGCTATGCTTAAAGCCATCCACAAAAGGAGTTTGTTATTGTTTCAATGCGTTTAGAGATGGAGCTCATGTGATCTTCACGTGAGATTGAGAGCCAAGGTGATCTTTTTTATTCAAGATTCGAATACAAATTCAAGGAAAATGTGGGTTCGAAATCTGAATAAAGAATCAGGTGGTAGTCTATTTAAAAAATAGACAATAACAAATGACATTTGTTCTCTCTAAAGAATAATCAAGTGATCATAATGTCAATGAACCACGACTCTCAACTAGTGGAATTGCACATGAAAGAAGGTATCATTCACCTTCCAGTGGAACAGCGATATTATTACAACCCTGCTATTATTACTGGGTTGATGCAAAATTAACGACCGCTTTTATAAATTAGAAAGCTTTGAAGAGCACTAATAGAAAGAACTATCATTATTTTTGCGCCAACCCAATATTATTGATTATTATACAATATGTTTTATGTATGTACTATTATAAACATTCAATCGTTAAAATTAAGTACACAGCACCTGTTTTATCGTAATTCACCATTATGATAATTTGAAATAGGTATTTAAAATGTTTCTATTGGATAAATTCAGTTTACATTATTTTTTTATGGGGAAATTTAACTCTAAAACCAAACTGTGTTTTTATATAAAACATTGTAAACTTTGTCCAAGAGTGCTATTTATTACGTTATTTGAGGTGAGGATGCATAGACGTGTGTACACATTTGTGATAACATGTACACAAGTCTTTGCACACTGTCATGTTGTTGGATCCTTTCGTACATATGTAAAGTAAAACTATACATAGGAAATATCTTCGTAAAACAAAATCATGAATTCTGTGAGTTTTAAGGATTTGATACCCGGCACTCGGACCGAACGTTAGTTCAGTGTCAAATTTCGCAGTGACGAAGAGCAAGTCGTGAAGCGTGGACTTGATTTTTTGTGTGCATTTTATAAAGTACAGTAGTCTCTCTAATCCGACGTCATATTGGAGAGTCACAATTACTGGATTTTGAAAACAAATCACATCAACTTGGCAGAACTAACCACACAATACTGCCAAGTGTCGGATTACTGGACATGTCGGAGTAGAGAGACTCTACTGTATATCATTTTGTTTAAAGTGCAGATTCAATGAAGCAGGTGAACATCATAATTAATAAACACCTAATATATTAAAAAACACAAAAACATTCCTGTGCTCGAGGTAAAAGAATTGATACACTTACAACACCTCTTCCGAAAGATTCGTATTACTATGCTACTACAACTACTACATTTCTACGCTTTTGCGAGTAGTAGTAGTACAGTAGTAGTATTTGTAGTGAATAGTAGTTGCGAACACTTGAGATATTTGGTGATTTTTATAACCGATGCACTTACATCGCAGATGGTTGTGTTCACTTCTTCGTGCTGAAAGAGCATGGCAGTCACGAAACAAAATAGCAACGAAATGAGTGGCAAAATAACCGTGAGTTCGGCCATTCGTCGAAAACTGATACGATAATGTACGTGTTCCAAAGCATTGGAAGTTTCCATCGTTTTTTCTTACTTTTACTTCACGTGGATATGGCTACAACTGGCCCCTGTTTATTTACCCGTTTCTTATCGTTCGTCTGCTGTTTTTTTCTCTTTACAAACCCCCTTTTTTTTTTAGAAATTATGAGCAGCAGTTGTAACCACCACCAGTACTACTAATACCACCATCATGTTTTTGTTTGTTTTTTTTTCTCAATGAGAAAAATTATTAAGACAAGGCCACTCGCTTCATGTCTTCCATTAAAACGTTCGAAGAAAAAAAATCGTTGAGCGATGGAATGTTCCTAAGGATGTTCGATTCGACAAGAAAGGTTTACGAAAACCTCGTTGTTTTTTGTTTTTTTTTCGGAAAAACAAACAAAATCAAAGCAAAGGTGTTTTTCACTGTCAACTATAGCAGTAACCATGTCATCCTGCATAAACGAGATTGTCGAAACGAGAGTTGACGAAAATTAATGCATCATTTTTTTCTAAAAAAAAAGAAAAATAATTCATTTTATGTTATTTTATTTTATTTTAAAAATAAACAAATTAATAGTAACTTTTAAAAAAAACCAATGATGATTTTTCATTATTTAAAAAATAATAAATTATTTTTTTGAGTATGACGTCACACAATGCAACTCGGTGCTGCTCAACTGTTTCGTGTCTTCCGCGTGTAGTCTGCTGCAATGGAATCCGCTGAAAACCACGTGAGAAACCTTATTTGCTTTTGTTTATGTTTACTTTAGTTTTTATGAATATATTGTTCGTTAAACAGCACAGTTTAATTGGACGAATATAGTTAATTTAAGTGCTTGACTTTGGATGAAAACCTAATCCGAAATCGCAATATTTCACATTGTAAAATATTGAAAACTTACAATGACGCGTGTCGTGTGTGTTAGTAAAATAAAATATACCTATTTTTATTGCTAATGGTGTTAATATTGCTTTTTAAGTAAGTTAGATACAACACGTATCAATGTAATCATTCTACACACATTCAAACAGTACTGATACGCAACACTTAAAACACTATGCAATAGTGTTATTTAGTGCTCAGCGAGGCTTGGTAACAGTCTCATTATTGACAACATCGCTTTAAGCACGTGCTTTAGGTGGATGATAAACAACACGTATTAAAGCTGCTTATGTTATACACGCAAATAAATCTATAATATAATTTGGGTCTATAAACCAAAATATAAAAAAACAAACAATTAAATTGGGTGTAAAAAAAAACAGAGTAAATCCACTTACATCATCATTATTAATTGAAATGCATATATTTTAATTTTAATTTTGTCATTTGTTTTTGTCAAGCAGGATGATGGACCTTCTACCTGTAATCGTGTACCGCCAGCCATCAATTTCGATGACGTCTGCGTCGTGGATGTTTGTTTTCATCCGACAAAAGATGTCATTGCATCCGGTCTAATAGACGGCGACATTCACATGTGAGTTTTGCGACAAATTTTAAAAAAAAATTTAAATTACTGTTAAATTTTTGTCAACGTCCGAGAAATGCGTCACGATCATGATTCGTTATCATCCATTTTTTTTTTTTAACAGACATTCATACGACAGTGAAAAGCAGTCATGTCATTCGTTAATGACATTCACCAACAAGAAAGCTTGTCGAGGCGTACAGTTTCACAGCAGCGGAAAACTTCTCTTCAGTATCTCTAAAGATAAGAGTTTGCAGGCCATCGACGTGGACGTCGGAGCTGTAGCGCACAAGATCGTCAAAGCTCACGAGTACGGAACCTCACAAAAAATGTTCAATTATTTATTATTTTAAAATAAAAATTAATTAATAAAAATTTTTTTCTTTCAAATTCAATAGATATCCGATTCATAGTTTGCTTGTCATCGACGATTATCTGGCAGCAACAGGAGATGATGAAGGATGCGTCAAGGTAATACTAATTATATTTTTTATAAAATATCGAAAACTTTGATATTTAATGTACAATTTGCTTCTATTATGTTAGATTAAATTATCATTTTGTGTTTGTTTAAAGATATGGGATTATAGAAGAGCTACAGCTATTATGGAACTGAAGCAGATGGACGAATACGTTAGTGCTTTAGCAATGAACGAGGAAAAGAAATTATTACTGGCTACGTGGTATATTTCTGTATTTTCTTAAAAAATTAGTATTTATTAAAATAATGATCTGGATATACAGTGTTTTCAGTTTTTATAATACATATTAATTTCATTGCAGTGGTGAAGGAACGTTAACATGTTTCAACATTCGAGCCAAACGTATGGAGTTGCAGTCCGAAATTTTCGATTCAGAGTTTTTATCTATTGGTATCATAAAGGTACGTTATCGTCGTTTTCAAAGAAATTTAATAACAATGAATTTGTATAATGATGTTCAATGGTTTAAAAAATTTTTCAGGAGGGTCGAAAGGTAGTCGTGGGTGACGGCGAAGGTGTGACAAACATTTTCAATTGGGGCGAATGGGGAAACATCAGCGACAGGTTTCCTGGACATCCTGGATCCATCGACTGCATTGCACCCGTGACGGATAGTATCGTTTGCATGGGCTCGTTGAACGGCACGATACGGTAAGTTATCCTGTCACTGAGCTTGCCTGTACTGTAGAATGGGGTAAACGTTATCTTTAGTTTATCCGCTCTATAAATGACTCTTTATTTGACTTAATTCTAATAAGGTCTTTTGCTCTATTCACAGAGCTGTCAGCATCCAGCCAAACAGGTTCATGGGAATTGTCGGTGAGCATTCTGGCTCGTCGGTGGAACACCTGTCGTTGTCGCGTGAAGGTAACTTGCTGGCTAGCTGTTCGGACGATGGGACCGTTCAGTTTTGGGACGTCCAATATCTGATGGACGAGGTGGTGACCGATAGAGAGAAAGCTAAACGGAGCATCAAGAACAAGCATTTGAAATCGTCCAAGAAGAGAGACGATTTCTTTGCCGACATGACGGCCGATGGGTGAAGAGGTGAGATTAATACTTTTTTAAAAATCTTAAGCTTTATATTGGAGACGTAGGGCGACACTTGATGACAATATACATAAAGCTTATTCTGAAATTGCAGTTTTTTTATGTATTTGTTGTTATTTTGTACATATGTATTGTGCCCTTCTGAAAGCAAGAATTAAATTGTGTTTTGATTTGAATGAGGGCTGCATTGAATGTTTTGTTTCCGGCAGTGCATAAAATCGAGGCATTCTATAAAATGCCTGGTTTTGGCAACGTATGAAACTAGCATTGGTTAACTTTAAATTAGAATTTAGGTTAGTTTACCAATTTATTTATGTATATTATAATTATTAAATTTAGACCACAGTATTTTTTTTTAAACAAATTGTTGTCTTCAAGATGTTATTTCGTACTTTGGCAAAAGCGTGTAGATTGTCCGGATTCTATACATTGCGGGTAACATTTATAATAAATTCAACCTCATTACAAATGTACAAAGTTTATTGAAAGTCACATTTAGAGAGTTTGGTTACAATGAAGTTGAATGTTGCGATATCTTTTAAGATACCATATGAAACGTTAGGTTGACGCATGATTTCATTAATTTAACCCGCTATTTCTACACGCTAAACATGTACAGATAAAGTCGATACTTTGCGTAACTTGACACAAGATTATTTTTTTTTTTGAACATAAATTAGCTTCGTTAAAACAATCGATATACATAAACTCTCGAGATTTAAATGATGCAAAAGCTTCTCATAATGACTGCTGCTTAACTAATAATATACGCTAGCGTACCGCATGTTACCTTTCACGGAACCTGGTACTCACTGGTCATTTTTATAGTTTTAGGACCAACTAGGAATGTAGTGTTTCGTTCTAAGGAAGTTGTATCTGAAACACCAATGACGGTGTTCCAGAATGGGAATTAAAATTCAGTACGTAACGGAAAAGTCTAAAAAATATCATTAATAGCCTGTTTTAGTTTGCAAGCCTCGTCACTTATCGTACCATCTGCTGTTCGGGTCTCATGTAATGCGACTGCAGATTTTGGACCGGCATCGGTTGAAAAACCGGTGGCTGGAAACAGCGCACGTGTTCCACGGGAAGGTTGTCGGTGTCGTTGTAACTGGATTTCAAATACTTGTTGAGAACTGCGAATATCTGCGAGTTCAGTACTTGGAATCTTCGAATTCGATCGACCATTCGTTTGAGTTGCTGAGGAGAAAAAATAATGAAAATTTGTTAAAAAAAGAGTAGAACCAGTCGATTTGCAGCATGTTTTTTCCTAAAAAAATGGTTGCACTTCACTAATCCGGAAAAGTCAGAAATATTCCGTTTCATTATACGGGGTGTTCCATAATGCATCAACCCTTTTTTTTTTTATTATTAAGTTTTTTTATTTTAAATTTTTTTTCTTCATTTTGTTTTACGTTATTTAAAACCATAAAGAATTTTATTACCCATTTTTAAAATTAATTTTAATGTATTTATTTCACAAACAAAAACAAGCAAAATTTGGTTCAAGCTTTATTTTTTTCACTTCCTGCATTTTTGGTTCTTGTAAACTAAATTTCAACAATGAATGTTTACTAACTTTTGCACTCTCTTTTTATTGAAATATGTGAAGTTCAAAATAGAGGTTGAACCAAATTTTGCTCCTTTTTTTTTGTCAAAAAAAAAGCGAGTAATGAAAATTTTTTGAATGAAATGAAAAGTTTGCTCTATTAACAAAAAAGTAACAAAAAGGTTGAGCAGTGCTGTTACAGATGATAATCTACGAGTGGAAATAAAAAGCAAAATTTTGAAGCGTGATATGTGGATGCTTACAATTCCTTTGACAGTTTCGTCCTTCCCGTCCACCCTCTGCACACGTAGTATGTGATAGCAGAAGTCGAGAGCTTCGAAACGACGTTGTTGGCCCAACAAGACGATCATTGTACAGCCTGCCCAGTCTAAACCTTCCCCGAACAATTGTCTGCAACGAGAAAAAAACAAACAATTTCATACGTGAACGTGTATTTTTTTTTACAGTGATGTGTAATAAAGACTGTGACTACTAACTCGATGGTGAACTCGTTTTCTCCAACGGGAATGCAATAGACGAACTGCAAGGCACTCCACAAGCGGTGGAATTCTGTGCATTCGTCGACGTTCATGACTCCGTTCGACGGTGGTGGACCAACCCACACTGGATCGTCGAGAAAAGATTTAATGCGGGTTAGGACTATCTCGAATATCGAGAGACCACAGCAAAGGCGTTCTTTTGTCAGCAGATCTCCTTCGCGAGCGATCACAGATTGCTGCGAAGTGAAACAAAATGAAATGCGATTTAGAAACGGCATTTAGTTTCATCAATGGTTCGTCGTATTTACATTGTTGTTGCCCAGTTTCTCGATGTTAGGAACAATCTGCAACGCTGCGTACTTCGCCTCCAGTCTTTTCAGTTTCGTTTCGGGCTTTTCTCCATCTGAAACAATCGAAACGTCTTGTAACGACCGTTACGTGGAAAAAAAACAAATTCGTCGAGTTTAGGATCGCTGCGTTTGCTACCTTTACAATAGGGTCTTGGAAGAATGTTTTGGAATGGTGCTGCATGAAGCAAATCGCACACTTCTTCTTGCGACTAAACGGACGTTAAGAAATTACTCACATGATATCGAAGTTGTTTTTTTCCACATGAAAGTGAAAACAAAATCAACAATTACCAGACTTTGTTCCACTAAGAGACAAAAGAGAAGAGCGTTTCCAACTTCTCGGAAGCTCTGAAACATTTCGGTGCGCAGGTCGGGATACTGAACGATGTCGTTCAACTGAGCATGATAGTAAGCGAGGACTCCTGAAAGTGCATAAAAAAAATAAAATTCTTAGAAAAATTACAAATTCACGACACGTTAAAAGATTGTTGACAACCACGTACCTGGAGATCCGTAATCATATCTAGGTAACTTGCACACTTTGGGCATCACTTTCATGAGTGTTTTAGTGTACTGAAGAATCGTTCCCTGAATAAGGTTCTTGACCACTTTCAAAAGTTCTTCCATCACCACGGCGATGCCTTGATATCCCAACAATCGACACATTGAGCGGAAATGAGGCGCTCCGACGAACCCGGTGTACTGCCCATAGATGGTGTTGTTTGCAATGTTCAATGCCTGTCAAAACCCAACAGCATGAGTGACATCTTTACAAAGCAAAAAGCTACAATGATTTCCTTTGGAACATGACGTTATCGATTCATTAAAATTAGGACTCTTCAAAAACTTAAACTAGGTGAACGTATAACTTGATAATGAACAAGAAGGGCAATTACCTTCGTTCCCCAAAGGAAATGATGAGGTGCTGCTGGTGGTTTATCTCTCACCAGTGGCTGAGCAAAGGATATATCCTTCACTTTAACGAACCTAAAGAAATGGATGCATTAGCAACATCCTTACCAGTGCTATACAACAGCAAGCTGTCGGATGCAACTTGTTGATGTAATAATCATTATGCTGTAATAATCATTTATGCAAAATGTTGCATAAATGATTTACTGTATAGTACTTTAATAATTAAATTTTAAAAAGACGACGATGAGACCTTTACCTGTTAGTCGCCGCATTGTAGCAATAGTTGGGAAGAAAATCGTAGTTGAGCTCCCAAAACACGTGAAGGGTGATGCGCCCGTAAGGTGCCAGCACATTGTGATTGGCTTCACGAAGCATCGCGTCAAAGTCGTCCAGCGTCAGATACTTCAAAAGCAGTTGATGGCTCAGCCTATTGACACCTATCAAGCCTTCCAACTCCTAAAACAACATAGCAGCATTATGACTATAAATACTAATGACGCCAAAGTGTTTCATTAAGTATCACTTACTACAATGCTCGTAATGTCGCCTCCTTCGAATCTCGTGATGGCCAATTCCAACGACCTCAACAATGAGGCGTTGATTCGTTGACCGATCAACCTGTTCAAATCAATCGATCTACCCAACAACTGGAAAGAAAATTGACATTTTGTACGATTTCGCACAAGCAAAAAAAGTCAATTGGTTTTGAGAGTTCCTACTTGAACGTGACGTTGCCTCATCAGCGTTTCGTATCTGTTTGCAGCTGGATACGTAATTCTTGTGCCAAAGTGCGCGCACTCTGCACGGAATCTCTTATCCAAGGTTATGCTTAAAAGATAATAAGACGAACTGTCGAGTCATTGTTTTTTAATGTTATATACAGGGTGTCCACCATGAGATGTCAACGTTTTTTTTTATCATGTACAGTTTGAAGGTGAATACATACATAAATAATGATAGTGACACCTATCGGAGTTTCAAAACAAAAAATGTGACTTTGGTGGCACGAAGAATGTCTAGACCAGTGTTTTCCAAATGGGATTCCACAGAACCCTTACCTAAACTGCTAATGCCTTCAATTTAAAGGTATTTGTCCTTGAATTAAGAAGAAATTTTTTTCCCTGTTAAAAGCATTAAACTTTACTAGTTGATGTGGTACACTAAATGTTGAAGGGTATACAAAATACATATACAGTAAGACTTCCCTTACTCCAGTTACAGAAAAATTGGAGTTAGAGAAGTTCGTTTACATGTATTGTTGGTTATAGAGATCATGAAAAAAATTCGAGTTAGAAAGGTTTCACTGTACAATATACACTAAAAATATATTTTGCATTATGTTGTGCAAAATATAAACAACTTTTTCAACAAAAATGTAATTGGGAAACAATGGTCCCGTCTAGACTGTTGCAAATGTGTTTTCTGCAACATTCCCCTCATGTCACCTGTGACCATTGCGTGCTACACACGACCTGTGCTCGGTTGCCATTTTGGAAAATGACTGACTGCAGCGCCACTGCAGCTCTAACGAGCACTACAAAATTCCCACCATAAACTTTCGAGTGTCTGCTTCTGTCCCACCAAGCATTACATTCGTATAGCTTAATACAAAAACAATGGACTTTCCAAGTGTTGACATTTCATGGTGGACACCCTGTAATTTGTATTCACAGTCGTCTACCTTCCAGCAAGGTGTTTGTAATAAGCAAATATCTGCTCGCTGAGTTTGTAAACGAATTGATCGAAGCAGAGGTTGACTTCCGCTTCCACTTCATCGTACAAAAACTGCTTCCTGAACTTTGTCAATGCGTAGTACGCACTATCGTTGTACAGATCCAAAGGAAACAAAACGCACCTGTGGATCAAAACACCACATTGGTTTTAAAATAATCGTCGCTCAACCCAAAATGCCAAAAATCGATAAAACGTGACTCACTCCATCATGGAAGGGTCCTTCGTTTTCAAAATGTGATCAGTCAAAATCCATGGCATTGACATCTCTATAGGAAACTGGTGTCGTAAAAAAATAAACAAAAATTCATTTAACGGCGAAACGCTTTGCGAAACGTCGATCGACGATAACGGTTTCGAAATTTAGGATCGGTACTGCAAAAGAGCCTTTTCTTATCCTCGTGTAAAATGATTGGAGAAATAGAGCATTTGTGGAGTGGAAATGAAAAATCTTTTGCTTGTAAAGAAAAGCTAGAGCAGGGGAAAAAGGATGTTGTCACCTGTATGCGTTTTTCCATGGTAATAATTTCTGTGCATTCTTCGTTGTGTTGATGGTCTACTGTACATTTCTACGACAGGAAGGAAAATCACTTATGCAACACCTTGGTTTTTTTTTATTATGTTCAAGCTAAAAATTGAACTATTTTTTTTGCAAAGAAAATTTTTTATATACAAGTACACCACCAATTTCCAGAAACTAATGGAGAATCGTCCGAATGTACACCGTTTAATTCACTTTTAATATTTACCTTTTCCAGCAGTTTATAAATGTTTGCAAAACAGGAAGTATGTAATTAATAAATCCATTTTATATTTTGTAATGTATCTATTTTTCGGTCTGGCAAAATGATTAATCCGGTAAAGGCTTTCGGAACCAAACGTGTCTGAAAATCTGTGGTAGACCTGTGGTGCGCTTTCAGTCAAGATGGGGGAGAAACATCATTAGCAAAGAAAGAAAAATTCCCAAATGTTTACCAAGCAGAGAGAGTATTAGTCGAGAAAGACGTGCAATGCATTATGTAAGGTAGGCATGTCAAGCTAATTTTGGTTCGTGGACTGCGAGACTAGTTACTATACCATATTGACATGCTTGACATAAGGTATATTACGTTACTGTTAGTCTATCGCACTTATGCAGTGAAAAACCTCTATATTCATCACTTTTTTTTCCAGCAAAATAGCATTCCGATATTTGTCCAAAAAATTCAATATTTGTCACCAAAAGTCAGTTTTAAGAAGAACGATATCATAGAATAACAAAAAGTAAACTAAATATGATGTGGAATGCTAACATTGAGGCTCGAGAATGGATTCACGAAAGTATCTGCAATTGATTATATATTCGTCGGATTCAGTAATCGTCGGTTGTTCTGGAACGGATTAATGACGAATACAGAGGTTCCAACTGTACTATGCTAGTTGCTAATTTAGCCAGGTTATTTATTTATTGCAGTCTAAAATTAACAACTCGTTACACTGTTAGTCGCAAAGCACCGATGTTAGTGCAATAAGTAGGTTCTATTCTACTTTTAAAGTTGGACTGAAGCAGAGTTAACTTCTACAGTTCATGTAACCTCTGGCATGTTTGGTTAGGCAGTGTGTTAGTCAGTCATGTCATGCTGTATTAGTCAAGCAGGAATAAGAACAGGTTTAGATGAGTTAATGTTGTATGAAATATCCGATCAAACGCTTAAAAGCAGACGATTTGTTATGCGGTTATTATTCACATAAATTTGCATACGCTTTTCTTTTACATGCTCAGACATGCTGCAAGATTGAATGTTTTAAGCTGAAAAAACGTAAACAAACATTGGGGTATTTTGCATTTAGCAAATAAAATAATAACTGATAATGCACATTCAACACTGTATTAGCATTGTACATGCAAGCCAATGTAACTGTATAGTATGTTATACAGTATATTATACTTCCTCTGTCTCAACATAGGGTATACATTTCATGTGAAACTTTCCAATTAGGGACAGTTGTAAAAAATAGTGAGTTTTCATTAGCTTTTATAAGTAATCTAAATGTAGTCCGCTTTTTGATATGCAAGTCAGCTTTTGCAACTTACAATTTAACATTTTTAGTTGTTTTTGTGACAATGTCAAAATGCATGCAATTTCAAAATGACACTCAATTGTGAACTGGCTTCAGAAAATTAAGCTTCACGTAAAAATAATTGACAGTTGAAAAGCAAAATGGGGTACTACAGCTATAACAAAGCTTGACAACCTACTTGACCTAACTTTTGGATCACCTTGTATAACAAATCCAAAAATCTATAATCATCATAGTAAGCATATGAATAAATATAAAAACAACACACCCTGTATTGAAGAATATCTTGATAATTTACACAAATTACATAAATTCTAAACTGTAATTAACATACTGTGGGACAGTGTGTACCCTATTTTGAGACACCAAAAATACAGCCGAACGTATACCATATTTTAGGACAGAACGAGTATATAGTATTTTATAGAATAAAGAATCTAATAATAATGCAAAAATTTAATATACAATTGCAAGTCAAAATCGAGACAAACGTAACCCTTGCTTAAATAAACAACCTTCTGTACAACCTATTATTATTATTGAAAAATTCTTGCAACTACTGCTCTAATGCCAAAGTTAAATTGAAACGGAGTTTGGTGACACCTACTTGAATCTTCTTTCCCATCGTCATCTCTAAATAAAATTCTCTATACCACAGTTGGGAGAGATCGCAAGCTTGCTGCAGTGTTTCTGTTTAAAAAGCATAAATCGTATCACATTGAGGGTGTAATAATTGATACGTCTACCAAATTGACGACACTGACCAATTGCACCAGACACACGCAACGCAAAACTGAACTATCCAATCGCAGTGAAAAAACTTGGCTCTTACCTCCAATGTTTAGCAAGTAGGACCAATAGAAAGACGTTTTGTGAAACTGATCGATGGCCAGCAAGTACGGTCCATCGATGTCTTTTCTCAGTGTTCTTTTGCCTCCCGATTTATCAGCAATGAGCGATTCTAGCATAGTTCGAACCATGTACAGCTGGAAAAATATAATAATTTAATTAATGGAGCAAGTTTTCTAATATTATTTAGATATGCGTGATAGAGAAACCCCACATCATCATCATGCATGATTTTCTAAACAAACGCTTGCACATGCACATTTTTTTTTGCATGTGCAAATTATTATTTGTTTTTTTGTGCACCATTTCACTTTCAGCTAACGTCGACTACACTAATTGGTTAATTATATTAAAAATGTCAAAAAAAGAGAAATAACCTGTGTGCTGGATGGTCCCACCATGCTTCTTGGCACTTTAATATCATAACCATTGTCAGGATCTTTTTTCCCTTTCAACGCCGGATCATCGCTCGGCTCGGTTCCTTTTAGCCAATCGGCGCACGTTTCTCGTACGGACATGATGATGCTGAAAAAAACAATCGTAAAAAAAACAAACCCAATTAAAACACACTTCATTACGTCCCAACTTGGACGTATTTTCAAAATCCAAATTTTAACCCCCCCCCCCCCAAAAAAAAAACTAAATAAAAGTTAACGTCGTGATGCTTTGTAGAAATTCTAATGTTGCGACGTGTTAGGGACTAGGAGATGATAAAACATGAAGGCAGAAAAAGTTCTACCTTCTAATAAGATCCTTTTTATTCTTCACCGCTTTCCGAAGAGGTTCTCGCAGCGTCAGCTGCACAAAATCCTGAAGTTCCGCGTAGATGTTTCCTCTAATGGCTTCGGTGAAAACTGTTTCCATTCGGGCCATTAGCACTTGCAAACCTTTGATCATAGCGATGACCTCGATCAGCGCAAACTTCTCATCGTCGTTGTAATTGTATCTCGTTGCCTAATAGGATTCAGCATTTATCAAGGCAGGTGTAGCGGATGTAGCGTTTGGTTTTTAATTGAATAGGAGGAGGTTAATGTTTAGTTACTCGTTCATATTCTTCAGCTTCCACAGGACATTCTTTGTTCTGGTGATGATCGGTCGGATGAAGTAGCTTCCAAGAATACTATTATAATGTAAAATACAGGGTGACCTTAATCTTTAAAGGTGACTTTAGTTAACTCTTGTCTAAGATATGGAATGTAAATGAACAAAGAAATAAATAAAATTTAAAAATGAAATAAATACATGAAACTTAATAATAAAAATTAAATGAATAAAATATCAAATTAAAAATTAATAAATTAAACAAATTTAAAAAAAAAAAAATTTAAAATAAAATAAATTTAAAAGAATAAATAAAATTATGAATTAAAAACTTAAAAAAATATTAAAAACAAAATGGAAATCACCAAAAATAAACATTAAAAAATTATATAAAAAAATAAAATTTAATAAATAAATAAATAAATAAATTTATAAGATTAAAATTTTTTTCAAAATAAGTAAAAATAATCACAAAAAAAACACAACATTTAAAACAATAAATGAAATTATAAATACAAATTACAGAAAAATAGCATTAAAAAAATGAATAAGTAAAAATAGTACATTGAAAAATAAATACCAGTTCAGTAACGACGCTTGTCCAATCGGCCAATAGTTGTAAACCTCGTAGTGCCAAGTCACAAATTTCCTTGTTTTCACTATCAGTTTTCGGGACTTCTTTGTACGTAGTTGTTACCTACAATTCGCCGTTTTAAAACGGTCGGAAGAAAAAAACCCACGATGCACGTTGATACAAACAAAATTTACGGGCACACAAAAAAAACAAAAACCTAACCGATTCAGTTAAGACGTTACAAAAGAAAGGAAAAGCCGACCTCGTTGCTGTATCGGGCAAGTTCACTGATGTACTTGACGTGTTCGTCTCGAATTGTAGGTAAATGTTGCAATAGGTCTGCTTGCGAACTAATGGCATTAGCATTCGATAGAGGCCATTTTGACGAATCAAAGTGTGGACTCCTTCGAATATAATTAAACGGCGCAATCTGCATGTCTCCAAACAGTGGTACCACTTCTAGTTGCTGAAACAAATGAATTGAGATTTAAATTCAGAGTACATTAAAAATTTATAGGCAGAGCGAAAAGTCTTTAATAATAATAATCCATTTGATAAATCTCACTTTGAATATTTTATCGATCTTTGTTAAGTTGATTCGTTTTTTCTGGTCAAGCTTATTGATGTTCGTCAATTCGCCATCCATCAAGAATAATCCAAATCCCATGACCTATGATGACGCCAACAAATTAAGGTTTACAAAAGTACACATGATTTGTAGTGAAATTCATCGTAAGTTAATTGATTAGCTTAGATAACACACCAGGTTTGGATAAACCACCATCGAGTAACAACTTGATTTCTTGAAATTCGTGTAAAACTTTGAAATTATTCAAACTTTGTTTACCTTCACTAGCATGTGCTTTTCACTGGGCGTTAAATACATTTTGCTTTCAAACATTTGGACGCAGATGTTGACCACGTCGGCTAAGAGTTCCTCGTAACCTGGTATCTTTTCCAGATTTTCTTTCAACGTGTCCCGGATTTTATTCTGAGTGGCCAAGAACATGGACAGGTTTTGGGATTCTTGCAAAGCTTGGGAATCAGCCATCACTTTTAAAAACTGGGCAGCTCTAGTTTTGAATTGAATAAAAAAAACATCAAAACACGTCTCAACGTTATGAAACTTTTTTTTATAGCTGTATCACTAACCTGCGGTAAGTAGAATAATCATTCTTAACGCTGGATTTCATGTTTTTCAGTTCGTCCAAAACGGCAAACATGTTGATGAATTTCCCCAGGGTCAGTAAATAAGCTTCTGACACGAAGTCTTTTCTCTTTTCGGCGTGACAGAGACGTTTCATCTCGGCGCAAAATCGATCCACGGCTTTTCTCTGTTGACGAGAAACGATTCGACAAGATTCTACAACATCCGTAATTACCAAAAAAAACAATTTTCGAATCGATAAAAAAGTAAGCATTCGTCGTCGTTAACCTGAAAATACATAAAGTTGAGTAGTTTGTTGACTTCCGGAGCTAGCACTTCCACCGTTTTCTCGTAAATCTCAACACGATTGGGTTGCTCGTTCGACTTGGGCTGCGGGATGGCCCTCGAACAGCATCGCCATGTGTACAACATAACGGCGTGTTCGTTACCTTCTTCCAACATTTCGTTCTATAATCAACTTTATTTGATTAGCGAATCAACACAGTTGCTTTCTCAACAGTGCGAGGAATACAAGAGAGCCCTTACGAGACTAGCGTGAACAGTAGCTTCTTCGATGTACTTTGCAACGCCCGTCACGAATGCGTTTCGATCTTCAAAGTTGGTGTCGAAATTCGAAATGTACATGATGCTGCATGCCTGTGCTTCGATGCACGGCTGTTGATCCGGCAACGGCAGCTCGTCCAACACCTCCACATTGGACAAGGCGTCGGGTAATGTCACTTTTTCGGTAGCCATTTCTGTAACTATATCCAATAGTCATATTATCGATTGCAATCGTCTAAACGGCAAACAGCGCTTCGAATATACTGTTTACTTATATTGAGACTAGAGTCGGTGATATTCTACCACCATATGAATTAAATATTGCATAGTCATGAATGATGGATGCAGCAAATATCCTCTTTTCCGGAATATAAGACACAACTTTTAGGGGTTTTTAGTGAAAAATAAATTCTACAGGATGCACCCGATTATAAAATGCACTTAAAACTGAACGATGAAACTTAAGCTGTGATTGGTTTTAATGTAATGTGTTTTGTAATAAAGACACTGGAGAATACGCGAGACCCCAAATAACACACACATATATGTTTTTGTTATGTTTTACCGCTAAAATAATAAATAATTATTTTTATTGTACTGTACATAGTTGTTTATTACAATTTATATAAAACTCCCACAAATATAGGATGGAGCTAAGGAGCCCCATGTGTAATATCTTGTATAAGATGCATCTTATATTCATGAAAATATAGTACATTATTACAGTATACAAACTCTTAGAATATATTGAGTGATTTTTTTAGCTAATCTAAGGTAACCTGGTGCTATGGGTGTAGATACCAGGTTAGATTAGTTACAAAATGCAATATTTCAATATACCATTTAAGTTAACGATATTCTACCTGGTACTTTCCGGTTATAGCCAGGCCCAGTCTGATGTTGCTATTTGCTTGTACTTAATCATGGGTTTATTGTGCAGGTTAGGTTAGGAAAAACAAAGAAGCATTAAACGTATATTTTGTTTTGTTTTCCTAATCTAACCTGCACAATAAACCCATAATTAAGTACAAGCAAATAGCAGCATCAGACTGGGCCTGGCTATAACCAAAAAGTACCTTTTACCTAAACTCCGCTCACAAACCTATAAACCAAAGTTTATGAAACCAAAGTTTACTAAAGAGTTTAAAGACATAAATTAGGATTTATCAGAATGAATGTTAGTAATCAGTCAATTTGAACAGATTACAAAACACTGATTTTATACAGCAGCTAAAGTGCTTTGAGAACCATTACAACGATTACTTCCTGCTTCAATTTATAAAATAACGAATAAGCTAAAAGCTATTAGAAAAGAATTCAGGACTTAATTAACAGTAGTGACTTAATCATCCACAGGAAATGGAAATTCCAATTGATGTGTAGGTTGACAAGCTACTCACAGTTGTCAATTGATGTCATTCCTAATCGTAGTAAGCTAACGGGATTATTCTCACCTGTTTGGCAAACGATACTAGCACTTCGGAGACACTTTCCAACAACGATTACTCGACCACACAAGGTTGTGTAGATTACTTAATCCAATTTCATTCTTTAGTGAATGAACCAATTCAATGAACTTCAATCATGGGCAACCATTTTGCCAATGTTTTGATATTTTTTTTCTTCCTTTTCATTTTTTTTTTTTTTTTACAAATAATTCACAAATGATTGAAAGTATTTTAGTATTTTATAAATAAATTTATTTTATTTATGTATTAAATTATAATTGTTTAAAATTTTGGAAAGAAAACTTCTGTTAATATTTTACCTCATTGTGACGTCACGTTATTGGTTTACGTCACGATCTATTAGCATTGTTGCTTAACAGTGCTGCTACCTAGGGATCAAATTTACAATTCTTCTTAGTAAACAAAATAATTTTTTCTTAATCTAACCTGGTAAATAAACCCATAGACACCATACAGAAAATACAGAGTTTAGGTCAAATAAAAACAACCGCTTCAGCGCCGCCAACCATTTTTACGAAGCAAACCCAACAGTACGCTAAAAGAATGCTAAACAACAAGAAACAAGAGCTTAAACAACTAAACCAGCACCAATCCGAAACGAGGTTAACGTGAATTGGGGGTGAAATTGATGTAAGGCGAACGCTGATTGGCTGATAGACACTTTCAGCTGCATGTTGGAAATGAAATGAAATGTTTACGAGTTGGTTCGTAATCGTAACTATGGATATACGCGTTTAATCACCAAACGTCGTTTATAGAAGGTGGTTCTGATTATTTCCAGTGTTGTGGCTAAGTCGTTTGTTATATTTAATCCTCATCCTAATTTACACTCAACATGACAGCGCTAGGATTTCTAGCTTTAGGTTTGTATCATCATCGGCCACCTGAGGAAACGCCCACTCTGCCAATACTCTTTGACATGATGGTTTTTTTCTCTCTGTGTGTTTGTTTGTTTGTTTAAAAAATGTTTAACCTATCTGTGATGTGTGCAAACCTGTCCATAAAATTTTCTCATGTTTGAAATGGTTTATCATTTTTACCTAAATTATTTTTGATTTTTTGTGCTATGTACATCAAGTGCGACCCTTTAATAGAAGGATTTCACGTTTAATTAACTGGCTTCTTCCTTGTGGACATTTTTTGTGGTCAAGATGGATAAAATTATTATTTATTATAAAAAATATCTATATATAGCTAATTTTTAAGTGCGCACATAAAATTTCATTGCTTTTATGTTTTTAGTTGATTCATTTCCATGTACTGTATGATGGCATAAAAATATTGAGATAATTTTGCCTTTGACATATAACTTATTTTACTTTTGACATTTATTAATATTTACTAAAATATTCCATATAAATAAAAGAATATTAAACATTAATTATTTTCTATAATTTTATTTCTTCTCAACTATTATGTTACACAAGGGACTGTGTAACATAATGCTCAATTTGCTGCGCAATAGAAAATGTAATATCGGGTAACCAATAAAGTTTAGGCGGCTTTTTCAAGGTTATTGCCATATGCCATGCAATATTGAAAAATAACTCAATTTTATTGGTTACTAAATATTGTTATAATTCGACAACTTGTTAACCATGTCTATACATGATAAAAATTTATTTTTATTTCATGAGTTTTGTTGTCGAGTTATATTGAATTTCCAAATCAGTTCACTTGAAATTGAGTATCCAGTGGAATCCGGTTATCATAATGTTATCAGTCGACTATTGTTATCATAATCAGTCGGTCCCAAAATACTGTTCAATGTATCTTGAACATCGATCCATTGATTAATGTTATCGATTATTGTAATCAAAGCACGAGTCCCAAAGTGTTCATAATAACTTCTGGATTTCACTCTATGTATTATAAATTTTCATACCAAATAAATGTTATTTATTTTCTATTAATTGCTAATTTTTTTCTCCATAATTTTTAAGTATTGCCTTATTCATTCTCGGTATCTAACATTGACTAAATAAATTTCAACATTTAACTAAAGTGGGGTCTATTTATTGTGATCAGTTAGGGATCACTAATTAGTGCTTTTCGATAACCATAACCAGCTGATAACATTAAACAATGGATAAAAGAATATTAAACACTGTTTTGGGATCCACTGATTATGATAACAGTAACCGATTGATAGCATTATCCATGATTATAATAACCGGATTCCAATATATCATTAAATTATAGGTATTTTTACATATTTTTTTAAACTTTTATATTTCAATTTAATATGACATAGTTGATTGATATTATATATGCTCATCATATATTCGAATCGGTATACATGGTGTTCCTAATAGGTCTTGTCATATTTTGCTAAAAAAAACAAAGCAAACAATCCACATAAACATGGGTCCAGAAATGCATACTCATTTTTTGCATACCTTCAGCGATTATGAGCCAATAGGCCTATACAATTATCTGACTTCACCTTGCATTATCTCAGAAAGGAAGCATTTTTGGACCCATGTTTATATGGACTTTTTGCTTTGTTTTGACGCATAACATCTGTGGTTAAAATTTAACTAGACCTTTCCTTTCAAGAACACACTGTATAATCGGATCAATATAGAATAGTTACATGTTGATTGAACTAATTTCTTTGTAGGTGCTATCCTATTCATCATTGGATTGTTCATGTACGCGATTGTAGATGCTTCACGGATGATAAAATCTGAATATCACACAACATGTTCCATGGCATATCAATATATTATGCAAATCTGGTTACGCTTGAATGGTATAATTATGCATCGCAAATTACAAAATGACACCAAGAACTGCCAAAAGGTAAAAACAAAACAACCAGTAAGTTTAGTTGGTGCCATTGATTGGGGTTATTCTTTTAATGGTAATTGGTTGTTATTTTTTCCTTCCTATTTGAAGATCCAAGACAAACTATTGCTTAAGATTCTGAGGAAAAATCAAAGTACGGTTTATGGAAGCGAACATAAGTTTGAAAGTATTAATACAAGAGAGGAGTTTGTGAAACGCGTCCCTTTGACCACTTCGGCCGATTACGCGAGTTATGTGGACAGAATCAGCAAGGGCGAAAAGAAAGTCATGACTTTGGAAAAGCCCGTCCTCCTTGCCGTCACTTCCGGCACTTCTGGGAAGTGCAGCTTGCTGCCGATAACTAAAGAAATGTCGTGCATGTTCTTTCACTACGGCGTCTCTGTTCTCAGTCACTGCATGGTTACGGCGTATCCCAGCGTCTGCCAGTTGCAGAAAGTCTTGAAGATCTTCTACGTGCCAAAACAGAGGCAATCGGAAAGTGGAATTCCCATCGGTCCAAGCTCGTCGTCGCCAAAGAAATCGTCGTCTATGCTTCCTCTGTACACAACCCCTGTTCCGGGATTTGACATTCTCACAGAACCGGAAGCTTTGTACGTCCATCTTTTGTTCGCTTTAAAGGACCGAAACCTGGGCATCATTGAGGCGAATTTCGCTTCCATGGTGTGTAACGGCTTCGCTGCGTTGCGTTGTCGGTGGCACACACTCGTAGAAGACATCCGCTACGGAAGGCTACACGACATGGGCATTTGTGACGATACAAGACGTCGACTGAATGCCATTTTGAAACCTGATCCCAAACGTGCCAAAGAACTCGAAGAAGAGTTCACCGTCGGCTTCGAAGGCATTGCCGCTCGCATCTGGCCACATCTCAACTTGGTGTTGACTACCGACACGGGCAGTTTCAAGTTCTACGGACGAATGTTGAAGAACTTCTACACCAAAGGTGCTAATCACTATTCTCCACTGTACGCAGCTACGGAAGGTCTCATCGGGGTTAACATCTGGCCGCAAAACTATTTGTCGGTTTACCTTCTCGTACCAAAGTCCATGTTCTACGAGTTTATCCCTATACTGGAGACGGAACAGCGGAATCCGAGAACTCTTTTTGCAGAACAGGTAATGAACAATATATGCTTCATTTTTAGTATATTTTATTGTCATTTATAATGTTATTTCAGTTTGTGTTTGTGTGAATAGATTTGAAACATGCATAATTTTAACTAGAAGCAACCCTTTTTGGGTTCACAATGCATACAACAAATGTGTTTTGTTTTTGTTTTTTTCTGATTTTATGTTACTTATCATAAATGAATATGATTGCACAGTTGCACTATGGTTATAGTGTATACCTACAGCATAAAAAAGTTAATTTGTATAGAGACCATTTGGATCGTCTTAAGCCATACCGAACTAAGTTTAAAAAACTTCAATTTGAGAAAGTGATTTAATCCTTGGGGATTAAATGCTCTTCCGATCGGTTCATAGTTCCTGGTAACTCTCTCTAATTGGTCTAGCGATATAATTCTTAGTCTATGCCTAGCTTATGGCCTCATTTCATGCATTAATTCAGAAACTGAAAAAAAGTTAAGTTAGTTCACTATGGTTTAATGTAAGATGTTAAGTACGTAGTTGTAATATAATTTTATCACTAGTAAGAAAATTTTGTTTACTTCACTGACCAAATGGACTTTTTTGCCATGAAGTTTTGCCTTCCTCATAGAGGTTTCGTCAGAAAAGATAGGAAAAAGGAAAGTGCAAGAGAGGGAGAGAAAGAGACAGGTGAGAACTGTTTATACAACACATCTCTAAACACACTTTTCTAATTGACAAAGCCTCTAGAAGGGAGGTGAAACATCATAGGGGTGTACAAAAAAAAAGTCCATTTGGTCAATAAGGTGAAAAATATTTCTTTCAGATTATGGTTGGTGATAAATTGAAGGAACTGGTGTAAAAGGGTGTTAAGTAAAAATTTTTCAATTTTGAGGAAAACTGGTTTAAAGATCTGATGAACTTGCCTTGCTGTCTGGTCTACTTCACATTTTTTGCACTTAATATCTTTGCACATGTTTTCCTCAAAACTATGCATCAGGGGGGGGGGGGGTAGGGTAGAACTGTACCTAAGACATTCGAAAATGTTTCTAAGTCAGTTTTGACAAAAATTTCACATAACACTCTTTTGCACCAGGTCTTTCAATTATGTTTATCACAGTATAGAATTGTGCGTTTGTTGGTTTTAGTGCTTTAAAATGGCTGCTAGGTTAATGTATATTGTGTAATCCAAATCGTAAAAGGCAAGGAACGCAAGATAATATAAACACATAATGAACAAAATGTATATGATAATGTTGTTATAATGTATTAACGTTTTGGAACAGAAACTTGTTCATAAACCTAGAGTTGCCTGTACTTGCAGTACCGGTAGCTATTAATACGTAGGCCTACAATATTAATGGTTTTCTTTGGAGTGTTATTAAAATGATCGTGCTGTGTAAAACACTAAAAATAAATGTTAGTACCCTGTTGATAGTGAGATTAAAATCTGTTTCAAAAATGATAAAAAAAGTTTTGCAGTAGGCCTAATTAATACTATACATAAATAGGCCTATCCATTTCACTGACACCCTTTGAAATTTAAAGATTGTTTTATTAATTTAAATTATTTTAACATTATAAATTGGTTAGATTTTTGCTTAACGACAAAAATGTAACAAAGGATTAACCATGTCTTTTCAGTTTAATTCTATTTTGATATCCTCTGCTTTATTCAAGAGAAAGTCCATATAAAAATGGTAGCCTGTTTTAAGCCGTTGGCAGCCGACACAAAGAAGATAAGAAGCTGTTTACAGCTCTTATCAACTAGCAATAAAAACCACAAATAAATTATACTGGCTTAAAATAACTCTTAGGCGTTGTTGTAATGTAATAGACAAGGTGTTTGTTTTTTTATTATTATTAAAATAAATTAAATTTAAATTTCAAAAAACCAATTGATTAAAAATGAACCCCCCTTTTTTTTAGCTTAAAGAAGGAGAAGTTTACGAGCTGGTCATCACTAATTTGAGCGGACTTGCGAGATATCGTATTGGAGATGTGGTTCGGATGGTACGATACCACAACCAAACACCTGTAGTGGAGTTTTTGTACAGGTGTGTATTTGTTTTGTATCCATTAGTTTTATATTCAATTATGCATCAGCAAGATTACAACGACCAGTAAAAAATTGTTAAGGAAAATGGAAATGTAATTACTGACCACTTTAATGTGACTGAACATACGATCTTTTTACACCATCACGACGTTTCGCCTTCCTTCTAGAAGCTTTGTCAGTTAGAAAAGACCATAACTATATACTTACCTACTAGTTTGAAAAGAAAGGTGGGGAAATAGTTCAACTACTAGGAACAGTTCTCACTTTTGTTGTTCCTAACATTCTCTTGATGAAACCTCTAAGGAGGTGGCAAAAAATTTCATGAATACATTTTTAAAGAGGGAAATAACCATTTTGACATTAAATAAAAAGTGTCAATATCAAACAGCATAAAAAATTAGGAATTGTTTTTATTTTTCTTAACTTTTTCTACTTAATGAAGCCCCAAGGAGGGAAGCAAAACGTCATGACCGCATTTTTTTTTAGAGTGAAATAACTAGGGGTGAAATTAAAACAAACTTAATATCGAACGACATAAGATGGCGGATTGCTGTATAGAATGTGTACGTTTATTGCGAATATGTTTATCACTGTAGACAAGGTCAGTTGTTGAACATCCGAGGAGAAAAAATGGACGAACATATCTTTTACGAAGCTTTACTCGAAACCTTGACCAAATGGGGTGGATGTACACTTGTGGATTACTGTTGTGCTGAGAGTTCGCTGAAAGAGCACCTACCAGGTATTACGCATTTTGTTTCATTTCATACTGTTGCATTAGAAACAAACAGCAATTTCCACATTCTGCTTTGATCATCATCATCATCTTAGATTTTGTTTAAATTTTGTATGAAAAAAAAAACAAAACCAATTCGGTTGTTACTGAAATTCTTGGTTCTTGGTTTATTTTAAGATTCTACTCCTGAAACATATCTGCCCCATTATCTGGTTTTTGTTGAGTTTGAAGATGGCAGACCGCTAAGTGATGATGAGAAAAAACAGGTAGGTTTTCAATTGGAGAAGGGGGGGGGAGATGTTTTTTTTCAACATTTCTCATAGTAAGATCAAGAACTTTGAGTAAGATTCAGCATATTGAAAAATAGAACTTATTACCACATTTTACTTTTCTTTTAACCGAGAAGTCGATTGTGTCACTTGGGTTTAGATAAGGTATAAGGTTCCAGCTCCAGTTAAATGAAACAAACAAAAACGCGTTAATTGTAATGATAGAATTAGATTATACGTCTCGATTATCCGAAATTCCGGTTTATCTGAATCAGTTAAAAAATATCATTCCAATATAAAATCGATATATTATCGAAAAATCATTGACATTATCGATAGGTATGGATAATTTTTCAACCAAACGTTAGTTTAATGAGAACGAGTATTAACTGAACGATTATACTAGTTGTTTAAAAAAAAGACCTTGTGAAATCTAGTTTTTAACTAGGTAAAAGTAGAATTGAGCAAAGCGCTTTGCTTAACGTTGTTTGGACAAAGAAAAACGGATATTAACCGATTTTGGATATTTACTGTAACACGTACATTGAAATTCAGCGATTGTCCGAAATTTAATTAATCTCAAATAGGTGGCCTGGTCCCATCACATTCGGATAATCGAGCTTGTAGTACAGTATAAGTGTTGTCTTTTTCAACTAACCTAAAGTGGTACAGGTTGGTTATAACTTATAAGCAACGACTATACTTAACTACTAGCATTTCTCTGGGTTACAAGAAAAGTATTTCATATATGTAGTATTCAAGATGATACTAAAAATACTTGGTGGCCAAGACTCGTAGTTTTCAATGTAACATGATGCAGTTTCTGATGTGTAACAATGTGAGGTCAATATCAAGGGTTACGAAGCTGAAAGTTGAAAGGGTGGCAGATTGTACCCTGAAGAAGTCAAGAAAACCTTTGGCGACCGGATGTTAGTTTATAGTAAAAGGCAAGAAGTTGATACAAGAGTTTCTCTGCTACTCATTCGAACTATGTAGAGATTTCACCATTGTAAAGAGCCCTATGTAGGTGCTATTATATCCAAAGCTCTTTAACATTTTCATTATAATTACGGTGACTATATTTTTCATGACGAAAGTGACGGGCGAACAGAAATGCTATATAAGAATACATTTTATGCGAATTTAGATTTATGCGATGTTTCAGTAATTCGATATTCGATTTATGTAAGTTTTGAGTAATTCTATTTTCAATTTTCTGCAAGTTTCGATTTATGCGAATTTATACAAATTTAGATTTGCCGCGATTTTTTTGACTAATTAAATATTGGACTAATTTACGTGATGTTTTAAGACTGCAGTTCAATTTTAGATTACTGCAAGATTTTTTGATTTATGTGATCTTTGAGTAATTCGATTTAGGTTTTGTGTAATCCCATTTTGAATTTCTGCAAGTTTTTAGTTATGCGAATTCGATTTATGCGATTTTCGCTTTATGCTCAAGTGAAGCTAATATGAAGCGTATAAAATTTTTTTTTTCGATTTGTTCATCACATCACAGTAATCACGAGGAAATAAAATAGATGACAATAGAAGACAAATCAAAATAAATAAAATAAAGAGAACAGCACGATGAAATAAAGGACTTAATGGTCACCGTAATTATAATAGCTTTTCGAATATCTCATGTACTTTTGAGATATTCGACACATGTACATGTACTCATCCTGTATATGGTAGTGATACCTAAAAACATTTCTAGGTAAACTTGAGTTTCAGGTTGGTGGGTGGAGTTTAGGTGAAATTATCGTTAACTTGAATGAAATATTTCAATGTTGTATTATATAACTAACTAACCTGGTATCTACACCCATAACACTAGGTTAGGTAAAAACAACAACAACATTAAAATATTCCTTGTATGTTACCGTAACTCTCCCCCACTAACCTAAAACCAAAGTTTACCCATTTCTGGTATTTTTTTCTAGTTGTATGAAATTTTCGTTGTTGTTATTGATCTTAAGCTCGACGAAACCCTTTGCACTCGCCACTGGGTTTACGGATCATTTCGAACCAAAGGCAGCATTTCCAGTGCCCAGGTGTTCAGCGTTGCTAAAGGAACCTTTCTGAAACT
This sequence comes from Cryptops parisi, assembly GCA_034695005.1. Taxonomy (NCBI): domain Eukaryota; kingdom Metazoa; phylum Arthropoda; class Chilopoda; order Scolopendromorpha; family Cryptopidae; genus Cryptops; species Cryptops parisi. The sequence continues at coordinate 4,565 of JAQIWH010000794.1, read as the reverse complement.
GAGGGAGCATTTGTTGGAAAACGTGGTTTACTCTCCAAACCAGATCAAGGTCCCTCGCGTCCTGCATAACGAAAATGCCTTAACACTCTTGATGGAGAATTCGCAACCCTAATGCAAGAAACAACAACAACAACAACAAACACGACTACACTCATTTCACACAGTTGAGCATTTATGAAAAGTCTATTTTTCTCAATATTATTTTTTAGTTTATATTATAATAGCTAGTACCAGATCAAATTGATTTTAACTGCTTATATAATTCGAGATTATTATTATTTTTTATCTATTTATATTTTTTTCTAGGTCTATTTATCTAGTCAAGTGATGTATGCTACTACATCTTTGCTTATATGGCATAAAGACATATATTGTATGCATTCCTAGTTCTGTTTATACCTTCTCTCGATCGATGACGTGACGACGACGACGGATGAAGTAGTTGAAGAAAAAAGTTTCCAGGCAATTCGTGTATTCATAACATACTGTGTATTCATTGACCTAAAATGTTTTTCCTTTCACGTGACGTATATTTTTTTTTATTGGCATTTTATAAATTATTTTATAAATTATTAATCTCCCCCCCCCCTTCTCGTTTGCACCAAAGTCATCGCTCGATAATGGAACGTCCAAGAAAGATTTATCTAGTGCAATGGCGTGAACCTTTTTCTACAGTTTTTATGATATTCGAATTGGTACTATATATATATACACATTATATGTATCATCATATCATATATAATGATATAAACTGGTTCTAAATTAGTAAATGTCCATTAGTTTGCTACTTCACTCGATTTTTAACATTAGTTAAATGTTGTCATTATAGAACCATATATGGAATAACCCATTTGCACTAGGTTATCTTATCGATTAGTCGATTCAATGTTTCTATGTGATCTTATTTGAATACTCACATTTTTATGGTGTTTATTAATGTGTGTTTATTTTTTTTTTAGAATTGTTTATTTTTTTTTTAAAAAATAAAATGTTGTAATAACTTTTTTTTATAATTTAAAAGCAATGTAAAATGCAGAACATTTCCGTGATGAAGTTTTCGAAGTTGGTTTGTATTTATTTAATTTTTCTTCAGAAATTTGTGAATGCATTTTATTAGATTTTTTGTTTTGTTTTATCAAATTGGGGAGGTGCAAGCAGAATATTAAATCTAGTCGCAATTAGGTTTTGTTTTTGTTGTAATTTGTACTACTGTTAGCATTGTTTTATTTTTTACTTAATTTTATTTAAAATATAAAATTTATTAATCCAGTTCCGATTTGTTTGTTTTTTTTTGTTTTTTTTGAGATGATTTTTAATTTTACATGTGAAATATTAATGTTTACAAACTGTATCTCGTATTACCCGTTTTAAAAATAAATCTTTCAATTGCTTATATCGTTGTTTAAAATGTTTGATTTCGGTGATCTTTTCGTTTTAGAAGATCCCGAATTTTAATGATTGATAAATACTGAAATTAACATTGGAAACGTTGATAGGACGATTGTGGGAACAAAAAAAAGTCAACAAGAATAAGGAATAAAAAAGACGTCAAAAAATTTTTTTTTGACGTTTTTCCATTTTATTTATTTTTTTGACACTTTTTTCTACAACCTGGAGATTATGAAACAGTGGCTTCACAATGATTTAGTAAGTAAATCTAATACACTAGTTTATATCTAGTACATTGCCGAAGGCATACAGGGTGTTTCGAAAAGATTTAGTCGAATTTCAACCAGAAATGTCATAAGTTAAAAAGTCCATAAAAACATGGGTCTAGAAATACTTCCTTTCTGAGATAACACAGGGTGAAGTCCTTCAAGTTGAGGCCCATTTGTCACATAATGGCTGTAGGTATGCAAATGAGTAGACAATTCCGAACCCATGTTTATATGGACTTTTTTTTTGTGCATTGTTTTGGTGCGTAATATCTGTGGTTGAAATTTGTCTAGACTTTTTTTAGGAACACCCTGTATGTCTTGTAGCAGGATCTTTAACTTTATTTGCATTGTAACTAAAACTATTTTGATTGTGGAAATTTCCACAATTCAGCATATGGTGATGTAATACTGTACGAATCTTGTCATTTGAAATCCCAATTTGGCTGTAGCTAAAAATGACTTTAGTATGTTTACAAGAACCAGTTGTGTACACACGAGACGGCATTTATCAACACGGTGTTGTTTACTGTTTTAAAAGATAATGCAGGTGTTATTCTGTAATGTATTTTCCCATTTATTTACGCGTCCTTGATTTTCCTAAATTTTACTTTAAAGGTTTTTGTTTTCAAATGCAAAGTATCATCTTACATGTATGAACTGAAACCTTTTTTTATACGTTTTATATTATCTTTACTTATGAGTGAGTTGTGAGTTTCTACGTTTCTAAGTATTTCCAGACCTATGTTTATGTGGACTTTTTGTTTTGCTGCGTAGCATGTAGTTAAAATGTGATTTAATCTTCTAGGAACACCCTGTATTTTTTCAATGTTGTACTTTTTACATTACTTGTTAGTTTATCTACTCTTCGCTACACCTATACCTCGCTATACGGTCTAGATACGTTCCAGAAAAGTTAGCCGCAAAGCGAAACGCCGTATAACGAATCAATTAGTTTTGATTATTGACAGCATTTTTTTTGGCCGTATAACGAAACATTGTGGGCCGTAAATCGAAAAAGTGCCATAAATAAAAAAGGCCGTTATGGCGAAATTCTGTATAAAGAGCGGCCGTATAACGAGGTATAGGTGTATTAGTTTGTCTATTAATGTTAATTTTTTAAATTGTATTCAAATTACAAGTACAGTAAACTTTTTTGAAGCATACTAAAAAATAGTTGACACTGTTGATGTCGATGATAATACTAAACAGCTGTTTTTATTTTTGTTCAAATTTATATTATCAGTGAAACCAAAATTAGTTTTTTTTTATTATAAAGGGTGAAAGCTTTTTGTTGTCAAAAAAAGTAAAAATATTCAGTGATTTTTACATTTTCTTTAAAATTGCTCGCTTTCCACTTTTTAATTACATCGTCTTAGAAATTCTTTGTTTTTATTTTTTGAAAAAGTAAAATTATTGACAAGAGATTGAGCGATCTCAATTTCATATGAAAAATAAATGAGGATCCGAATCATTGCCTCTTCGATTTTTATGACCACCAATTCTTCTCAACATCAACCGAGAGAGTTATTGCCGTCTTAATTTCGATTCAATGAGATTTTGACCTGTCGAGATAAGAACGAACAACATCATAATCGATCCAAAGTCTTATCATGTGTGACCTTGTCCTTACTTCTATTTCATTTTTCCAAAGTGAGAAGAAAATCATACATATCAAAGTTATTTTCTGCTTTATTGACTTTTTATTTTTTTTGCTGAGAGGACAGTAATGAACGAACGTTTCCTTTAATGCATCATTTTTAAATGACACCAATTAAACAAGAAGAACCATTTTTTATACACATCTTTGAAAAGAAGTGATAACCAGGTAAAAATAAAACAACGAAATTGAAAGGCCTGGTGTAAAAGAGTGATCGAGAAGCATTTTCAAATGTGTTAGGTGCAATTCTATCTTCCTATCGCATAATTTTGAGCAAAACAATAATATGTGCAAAAATATCAGTGCAAGAGGTGCGTAGTAGCCCATATCAAAATTACTTCTATGCGTATAAAAGTAATTTTATTTTAGTATTAAAAAATCATCACTTTATTTTAAAATACATTTAACTAACATTTCAATTTAGTTTCTGAACGTTCAGAAAGTGCATTTTTTTTTAACAACAAAAATAACTTTGTATTTAGTTAAAACTACAAAAAAATATTTTTTGTTTAAATGTATTGTTTGAATATATCTGTAAGCCTAAAATGATATGCTTTTATTTACATTCACATCGATATTCGACTTTACCTTCAGTTATGCGCATTGTTATGCTGGAAAGCGTTCCAAAGGTGTAGCAATGCGCTGTGCTCGGCAGGAAAGCATGACAAAGCTGTAACTATTTACTGTGTTATACAGGAAAACTAAAGTGATTACAGTACTTTAGAAATTAAATTAACTTTATGGTGAATCAGTGATTAAATCATGTAATGATATAATAACTGGACTCTAGATTTCTCACTAAATTAATAACATTAACAGAAATACTGCTAGACTATCTGATGTCACCACAAGTGCTTTTTCGAATCTTTTATTGCGCATGTACATTAGCGCATTATGCTTTGAATGATGTTTTTATAACAGCTGATCAAGATTGACACTATGGGGGTAAATATGAAAGGATGAAAGGTCGAATAGTATAAAAGGTTGTTGTTGAATATGATTTTGTTTTTAAAAATGTACTTATCAAGTATTGGTGGCAACCCAGTGCTATTTCTAAGTGTTCATTGTTGTTTTAAAATTTACAAATTTGAAATAATTTTAAAATGTATGCATTACGTTTTGTTAAAAAGTGCCGTTTTAAAGTTTGATACTTTCCGGTTAGAGCGGAGCCCAGTCTGATGTTGCTATTTGCTTGTACTTGGTTATGGGTTTATTTTGCAAGTTAGGTTAGGAAAAACAAAGAAACGTAT